>CM053793.1:735700007-735757507 GCA_028749045.1 Cupressus sempervirens
TACCTAACACAACTCTCTCTCTCTCTCTCTCTCTCTCTCTCTCTCTCTCTCTCTCTCTCTCTCTCTCTCTCTCTCTCTCTCTCTCTCTCTCTCTCTCAATCTTAATAAGATCTTAGGTTCATTATTGATAAGAAAAATGCCAAATATGACATACTTAGATCCCAAAACCTTCTTACCATCATTCTATCATAATGTATGGTAACAATATACAATTCACATCCTATGCACAAGAGACAAAAAAAATATGGCATCTCATCTCCTTACTCTTCCTAGCCCTAATCATATTCATGTTATTATGATTTATAATAGGATACTAGGGAAGGGGCCTCAATTGGGGGATTTCATGGTTGTGGTAAGACTGGTTATGATTATAATTGTTCCACTAGATTTCTTATGGTATTTATATCCCTTTCTTAGAAGAGCACAATGAGGGGTTGGAATAATTTTTTGAGATAACCTTGTATACATAGAAATGGTAGAGAACATGAAAAGATATGCACCCTTTAAGTCTATCAGATTTACACAATCTATATCTATGTACAATTCTTTCTAGGATTGATTATATAAAAAAAATAGCACTAAAGTTTCAAATCATTCTACATGATCCATCATCAAGATACTGGAGAGAAAAGGAACATGAAAATTTTGATTGCAAACTGAGAAAGGAATACAAGAGTAGAAGGGAGGAAGAGAGTGAGAAAACATGGAGACCAAAATTGCAAGACTATTAAGAGCAAAAACTAAAAAATAGACAAACCAAAAACTAATCCAACATGAAGCCAAATAAGAAATAAAATCAAATAGAAAAGGGAAAGCTAAAACATATATATACGTGTATGTGTGTGTGTGTGTGTGTGTGTGTGTGTGTGTGTGTGTGTGTGTGTGTGTGTGTGTGTGTGTGTGTGTGTGTGTGTGTGTGTGTGTGTGTGTGTGTGTGTGTGTGTGTGAGAGAGAGAGAGAGAGAGAGAGAGAGAAATATTATTAAAAAAAAAGAAGACATAATTTAAAAAGAAAAAATACATTAAATAGTATGAGTTTGAAAGGATGAATTAATATATGAATTACTAATATTTAATAAATTAATTCCATCTTTTTGAGTTCATACTATTTCATACTAAAGTTATATATCTATATACATTTAAAAATAATAAATGAAAGAAAAATAATAGGAAAAGGAATGTAAAAGAAGGTAAAGATATTTGAATTAATAGTAATTAAAATATTAAATCATAATTAATTTTAAACAAATTATTATAATAGTGTACATTGTGTGTGTGAGAGTAATGCTTAAGGAAGAAAATAATCAAAAGAATAAAAAATGAAATGATTAAAATGGAAAGAATGTGAAAAGGAAGAAGGAACAAAAGAATTAAAATACCAACATAAGTATTAAAAACAACTTTTTTCTATTAGACATGGTTTAACAACTTGATACAGAAGCAAATGTAAAATTATCT
Source organism: Cupressus sempervirens (assembly GCA_028749045.1). NCBI lineage: Eukaryota > Viridiplantae > Streptophyta > Pinopsida > Cupressales > Cupressaceae > Cupressus > Cupressus sempervirens. Next base: position 735,701,465 of record CM053793.1, read on the forward strand.
CCAACACTCTCATATACTTAGTGCTAATCAAAAATAGAATGGGAATTTACACTTTACAGTATAATAGAGACAAAAAGTCAACTGATAATAACAAGGCACAAAAATATGACATCACCCTACTAATATAAACATTAGGTTTCTTTTTCCACAAAAAGAAGAGAAGAACTTTTTCATCATAGCATCATTCATCATTGTTTCTTCTAACATCAATAGTATTTCAGCCATCTCCATAGAAAGTATCTTCCTCTTGTGTACCACTAGCTTCCTCCCATTGAATGCTAATGTCATGTTCATGTTGGATCCTTGTTTTAGTTTAATCAAGAATAGTAGAACCGGTAAGATGAGCTTGTTGATGTGGTTGAGTATTGGTATTCATTCTGTCTATGTCCTTATCTTCAAGTACAAAATGGGAAAGTTGAATTTCCTTTTAAAATATCACCATGTTTCCTTCTTTGAGAAGCTCCAAAAACCTTTCCCTTGAGATTTCAATGATTACTATAACCTATGACATGATGTAAGAGTAGGTGATTTTTAGGAAAAAATAGTAAGATCCCTTTACCTTCCTTGGAAGAGTTTCTCATTCCTTTTCTTCCAGATAAACCATAGAATTTCACTAGTAGGAGAAAACCAAAAAGAATTAAGTTTTAAATCAAAGGCTTTGACAAGGCCAACTAGAATCTCTTACCAAGACAAACCAAGTTTTTGGTTCCAATTCAAGTGATTTCCAAAGAAGAGCCTAGGTATTATAGGAAAACTTCCACTTAAAGGAAAAATTCTCAAAAGATTCTTCATAGTGACACATAGAACAAGAGATAGATGGTTTACTATTGGAAGAAAGAAAAAACCCAACCACAAGCTTCTTAAGAAAAAGCACCCACCTAAAGTAGACTTTTTTTGGTTCAACATGAGAGTGCCAATATAATTCAAAAACTAAATTTCCATTTAGAACAAGACCATCTAAAACCCTGTACTTGGTTGATTCTATCAAAGATATCCATATTGTAGTTAAGCAACCCATAAAGATGTTTGCAAGAGAGCTAATGAAGAGTCTTACCATCTATCCACAAAACCTAATCCAAAAAATGCTAAGAGTTTATGTGCTTACTAGGGCAGAAATTGCCCACAACCTTACTGATTAAAGTGTAGGTATTCTTTTGAGATTTAGGGATGTTAAACTTAGACCTCAATTCCTCCCAATAATCCATTGGATTATTGACCACAATATCTTGCATAAGAGAAATTCCTTTTTTGTACCAAAGCTTAGAAGAGAAAAATTGAGTAAGAGCTAGGGGATTGTCATTGAGATACACCCCCCACAAAATAGATATGTCCTTGATAGAGTAGTAAGAAGGATTCTTACCCACAACATACCTAGGGAAGACAAAGTGTTTGACTTGATCCCAAGCTTTTGAGATAGAGTGGAACACCTTAGATCTAACAACCCTTATGTCAAAGTCCCTAAAGACAATATCCAAAAGAGGAACCTCCCCCCATTGTTTCCCCTTCTTGATTTTGGCTCTAGACAAATTATTTCTAACTAGAAGCATCTATGGTTCATTTCCATCAAGAGCTTTTAGAATCCACTTAGAGGCTAGGGAAACTTCTTCTTTTTTAATATCTCTATTTCCAAGACCTCCCAAATCTTTAGGTTAACAACATCATTCTCACTTCACACTAGTTTTTTACTATTACCCATTCTATCATACCACAAAAAGTTCCTCAGAATCTTTTCAATATTGTTATTCTAGTATTTAGCAAATGGTTAGGAAAAGGCATAGTAGACAATGTGAGAAGATAGATCCTGCAATAGAAAGCATGTATGTCTACCATTTTAGATGTTTATTCTCTTTTTTCTTATTTATCAAATTCCACATATCCTTCACAAAAGGCTTAATAAATAATGGAATCCCTAGATATCTTACCATATTGTGAGGACCAATACATTGCCACTCTTGCACTCTAGACCAAATATGAGGAGAGTCCTCTCATCCAATAATGGAAGATTTCATAGGAGAAATTTTGGCACTAGAGGCTTTGCAAAATAACTAAAGTCTATTAATAGCATTATTAAGATTAGCCTTAGAGAGCTCCACAAAAAGAGCAGTATCATCAGTAAATTGCTCCATAATAAGCATGCTAGAGTTAGGTAAGGATATGCCCTTGATTGGGGGACCTAAATCTTTATCCTTTGGGATATAATTTAAAACACTTGTAGTAAGAACAAATAATGGAGTAAGAGGCATCGTTTTCTAATTGATCTACCCAAGGGAATAGACTTTGAAAGTTCTCCATTAACATCAATGACACTAGAGGAGTATTTGAAGAGAATGTCAACCCATTTACAAAATAATGGTGGGAACCCCAATGCTTTTAGAATAATAGTAACAAAATTCCATTTAGTTCTATCATAAGCCTTCTCAAAATCAAGAAGCATCATACCTACATTTTGGCCACTATCCTTAGCCCACTACATAGCCTCCCAACTAGTAATAAGGTTCTCCAAAATGTATCTTCCTTTAATGAATCATATCTAAGTGGAAGAGATAATATTGTTAACCATACCAGCAACTCTTCTTGCCAAAATTTTAGCAATGATCTTATATGAAAAGTTTGAAAGGATGATTGGTCTCCAATTTTTAACCTCAGACCTATCCCTCCCCTTTGGAAACAACTTATGAATACCTTAGATAATATCTTTACCAAGGGATCTAGACTTGTAAGCTTCTTCATAGACCAAAACTAGTTCATCTATCACCCATTCCTTATTCTTCTAATAAAACTCGGTTGGGATTCCATCGGCCCCTGGAGATTTTCCATTGGCTAAGGAATTGATAGTATCTTTAATCTCTTTATAGTCAATATGTTTACTCAATATTTTGGCTTAGTCTCTGGAAACCAATTTGGGAATAATTTTGGCACAATTATCTAGTGCAACCTTAATATCATCATTATATTCAAAATTGAGAAGGTGTTTGTCAAATTTGTAGAAGGCATCAAGGATCTATTTATTGTTACTAGTGAGACCATTATCAGTAAGTATACCTTCAATGTTTTCTTAGTGCTATTTGGCCCTAATCAAATTAAAAAGATATTTAGTACCCTTCTCTCCATCATTGAGCCAGTTACCCTTAGCTCTAAATTTTTGTCCTTGAATTTTGTAATTTTGAATCTTTCTAAGATGCATTTTATTGTCAATTAGCTCCCTCTCAAGGTTAAAGATATTTACCCTTGTCTTGTAGTTTTTTTCAACTATATTAAGCTTCTTCTAAGAGATTTTTTCCTCCCTCCTTTTATCCTTAGCTTCTTTGCAACTAATAATTTGAAATATCTTTCTTCAATTATCCACCATATACCCCCAATTAGCCCTAGAAGAAGAATTACTATTATGCATCTAGGTTAAGAATGATACCATTTTCATGGTACTCACATTGTCATCATCCTACAACAAGGATATATTGAGCTTAAAGGCCTTCTTTCTAATGGGGGGTTCATACTGGAGGTCCTGAAGTATTGAATGTAGGCATGACTAGGGTAGTGATCTAACATGCTAGAAAAGGAGACCACAATAGGAGTTCTACAAGATAGCATTTTAATCTCAAAGAAGAAAGGGTTTAGGTAAATTATGTCAAGTATACAATAGATTCTCTTATTTTAAGCTTGATTATTGCACCAAGTTTACCAAATTCCCTCCAAATCATGTTTACTATTATCCATGGGATCCTTAACCTGGAATCTTCATTTGAATTAGCACTCAAAGTAAAATTCATTCCCTTTACATTCATGTTTGGATCCACCAACCATATCTTGTTTGTTCTCAATCATGTTAAACTCTCCTATGAAAATCCAATTTGCCTCTGGTAGGTTCTCAACCAACCAATCCTAGAGTCCATCCTTGTCTCTATAATCATTAGGAGCATATATGTTGCAAACACCACTATTTTGTCATTGTCATTGGAGATAGCCCATAAAGCTCTATTACGAGAGAAAAAGTTGTGGGAAACCAATTTTCCACACCAATTAGGGCCAATCAACATATCTAGGCCACCCTTCCCCCTTGGATGCCTAGAGAATAAACACCTAGTCTTATCCCAGAGGAAGATGAGGGCATTGAAAGCATGATACATGGTAACTTTGGTCTCTTGTAGACAAATAATTTCTTTATTATGTATCTTGTTACACTAATTTCTCACCACATACTTTCTATTGATCGAGCATCTCAAGCCCTCTAACATTCCAACTATGAATATGAAGATTCATGATTAACATGGGGGATTGTTGGAACTCTTCAAAAATCTATTAAAAAATATAGGGTTTCATTGTTCTTGGCCTTATTATTCTTTTCACTAACCTTTGCACTATTATTTCTTTCATAGATTTTTATTTTCTTCGTCTTCCCAATGACTTCAATGAAGTCATCTTCTTTTTGTACTTGGCTATTAGGGGAGCCTAAGGGATCTATAAGGGTCACATAGTTAGAATGTGGATAAGAAGTGGGACTAGGAAAAACCTTATTCTAACCTAAGGAAGAGAGGCCTAAAATCGAATCCAACTTACTATTAAAACTAAGATTTTTCAAAGATAATTGTTGAGCATTAAATTTCTAGTCATTATCTTCATTAACATTCTCTTTATCAACGAGGATATACTATGGTTGAGAAACAAATGGGTAAGAGGCCTTACCATTTCCTTTTGGGGAAATAGGAAAGACTTCAAATTCACCATCATAAAGAGGACTATTAATAGTAATAAAATCATCATTAAAAGTTTCCTTACAAGATGAATCAACATTCTTTTGAATATCATAACTATTTTGTTGTATTTCTTTATTAGGATGCATATTATCTATAGACTTTTCAATATTCTCATGAATTGATGGATTTACCTATGTCATGTTGTTAAACTCTTTATAAGTATTTTTCAAAAATGGACAACCCTTTTGATTATGACCATTCAATTTACAGTGGAAACAAGCACCAACATCACCAAGCTTGAAAATTTCCCAATAACAAATATCCTCTTCAATTTCAACTAAAATTTATTTAGGAAAAAAATATCAAGGTTAAGAGAGATTAGGTGAACATTGAGGTGCAGGAAAGTAATTCTAGAGTCTTTAATCTGTAGGACAGACCCAAGGGGTTTCAACATTAAGGGAAAAAATGATTTAAAAAATTTGGTTGGATATCATGTAAGTCAGCACAAGAAGGAGAAGATTTGGTATGAATTTGTTCAGATTTATTGTTAGGGGACCAAGGAAAATCCCTAAAAAATATTTGATCAACATTCCAAATTCCTTTCTTTAAAACTTTATCTTGCATAGCATAACTTTTCATAAAAATAACAAATATCCCTTGCTGAATCATTCTACTAAAGTTAACAATAATTCCAAGTTTCTCCCCCCAAAATTTATTAATCCAATCATCCATGAATTTCCAAGTGGGTAAAAACTTAATATACATATAAAAAAAGAATATAGCATCATTCTTTAATCTATCTTGCTAATTTCTAATGGCTTTTATGGTGCAGGAGCACCTAGGGATTGCTTAGTTAATTCAATTTTTTGTTTTTGGTTGTGTGTGTGTGCCTTAAGGGAATTTTGGGAGAAATTTTTTTAAGGTCATGTGGACCATGTTAGGAGTGCAATAGGTTTTTTTTTTTTGAAGAGTTTTAGGACACTTGTAGGTGCAATTAGGGATTAGGAAGATGTAAAAGCTCCTAATTTGCATAAAGTTGATGATGATGTCAACATGAGGTCAGTAGGGTCTAGGATGAGTTAGGACCATGTTTCAATCATGGTTAAGGTCTTTGTTAAAGTTTAATGAGAATTGGAATTGATTTAGTTAATTTTGCACAAAATTGCCAAAAAGATGTAAAAAGATGTAAAAGTTGCATTTTTGTAACTTTACAATTTTGCAATGTTGCTCTTACAACATTGTCTAGATGTGGAAACTCACTAACAAAGAGCCCTAATGGGTAAGAAACTAACTAACCACCCTACATAAAACATGCTCTAACCTAAGTACAGGGTTGGACACCCAATGTATGAAGAGAAGTTTTAGCAATAAAGTTTTGGAGTGTTTTTGTGTGCATATTCTATGTATTTCCATAACAGTGGGTAGTTAGAAGATTGAAGTTAGCACTATAACACATGTCGATTAGTTTATATTTTTATTGATTTAGGATGCCATTAATTATGAATTTTGTGCATATTTTCTTTCCTTTTGTAAATAGTTTTTTTTTTGGCTAGATATGTGAATGGGTTGAAGTGGAGTATACAAGAAGAGATGACTCTTCTTAGTCCCAAAATAGTTCATCAATGTTATCAACTGGCTATCAAGATTGAAGAAAAGAGAAAAAGGAAACATGATCAAACTTCCAAGGGAAGAGGAAGAGGGAGAAACCAAAGAGGACATAGAGGTGGATACACAGGTAAAGGGATAGAATCAAGAAATCAAGGAAAGTCTAAATTTGTAGAGCATGGGAATGAGACCACTTGTAGAGGAGGCTATGGAAGAGATAGAGGAACTCAAGGGGGTTCTAATAGAGTAAGAGGTGCATGTAGAAGAAACTCATCCTTTTCTAGCATGAAGTGTTATAGTTGAGGATAGATGGGTCACCCTACCTATAGACACCCTAAGAAGGCATCTTCTTCAAACACTGAGAAGAGAGTAGCATATGCTCAAGAAGACTCAACAAGTGTCAAGTCACAAAAGATTAGCCAAATTGAGTCAAATATGGGGGAGAACTTGATGTTTAATAGATTTCTAATCAAACAAATAGTCAAAGAGGAGCCAAAGCAAAGTAGAACCTTTTAAAGAATAAGGTGCAAGATACTTGGTAAAGTATGTAAGGTGTTGGCTCTTGATTTAACAATTTTGTTATGACCCAATGATAAGAACATATACACCTAGGGGTGGATAATTCCCATGTTTGATATATCTATTCAAACACCAAGGCCAACTATAAGGCTATTTACTCTCCTTCTTCTTCAAGCTTTGCAAGACCTAGGCGGGTGGACCTCAGATTCTTTAATGGTAGCACTATCAAAGCATATAATTGAATCTATATAATAGATAAAAATCCCTTAATCTTCTATGCTTATGCAAAAATTCATGGATATGAAATAGCTATTAACATAACTCATGAATTTGATAAACTAAGAGGGGGAAAATCTTTTCAACTCTTCAACGTGAAAGGAAAAGACATTCAATTAAATGTGTTGAATATTGGCATAAACTAGGTATGCAACAGTGAGAACATGTAATTTCCAAGTTGATTAGTCCCTTATCCATTGGGCATAAACTAATTTAGAACATACACATGGATACCAAAAATATACTCATATACTTAGATATCTAATCTATCCCTTCATCTTGCAAAACATACATCTATCTTCAAAACAAAATTCATACTTATCAAATCCTCCTATGATCCCTACAATTTTATCAATGCATATCAAGAAAATTACTCAAGTCCTTGACCCAATAGCAAGATACTCAGTGGCATACAACTTCAAAGTCAAGTTGTAAATGGACAATATGTATCTTGTACATTTGTCAACAAAAAACTACAAAGCCACATAGAGGAGACAAATTTTAGAATGAAACTTTCAATAAATTTTTCCATTAATTTCCTTGAAATCAATACATCACATGTATGTAGAGACTCAGAGAATACACAACAAATGACTTTATAACTAATGCTTAGAAGAAACTACAATGCTATTCATAATCAAAGAAAATGCTAAAGAATATGGTCTCACAAGAACCAGACTGGAACTAGAACAAATGTTGTGGTTTAATAGTTGCATAAAATGAAACTGAAACCCTTACGATGAGAGAAAAAGAGGAATATATAAGCAGGAAGAAATGCCTAGATCTGATCTGATCTTGCCAATTGTCCACCTCAAACTCTTCCTTTTGCTACTATAGAACTGATCTCCTCTCTCATCAACCATGAATCAAATCTCATTAATGTTATTATATCTAATGTTTAAAATATCTCTTAAAATAATGAGGAAACCCCCTTCAGAAAGAAAATCAAATACCCATCAAAAAGTATAGGAGAATTCAATCTGATTCAATTTGTCTTCATCTACCCTTGTCATGAAATTCTTCAACTGCCTCAACCAACAGAAACTTATCACTTGCAACTACCCTTAAAATATGTAATTCTTCCTTTATGGCGGTCAATGCATCTGATCTCATCCAAATTTGATCACAATTTTATTGTATCCCATCTGAAAACATCAAATCTGCATAAATACTAAGGATACCCCAAAATCATAAAACTGCCTGTAACTTTTTCCAATAAAGACCTATGCAAAATATGACTATAGAAATGGAAAATTTAGGTTCTCCCAGTTCCAACAATATATTATACTGCATCTTTCTAATAAAGACAATGTCTCTAGTGTACATTTGAAAAACTAAGCCCTGGGCCATGAACAAGGCATTAAAATTGATCAGTTTAAAAACTATATAGTCAAAAATATATAATAACACAAATTTGCTTCAAATTTTCAATTTTAAAACTTCAAGATGTGTGCTCAATCAATCTTAATATCTATGAAATTTAAATTTTTATTGCTTCCCCCTACCATTGGATGCCACTTGTCAATTTCCCATTTGCCATCTCACCCAGGTGGGCCCACATCACCTTATGCAATTTTTTGAAATTCTTGAACTCACAATGTCACGACAACCTGATCTCATGATGAAATAGCATCATCTTAAGCTTTAATCTTTAATCCCCTGACCATACAATGACTTTGTAACATCTTAGCTTTGAATTTTGGCATTCTTGAACTCACAATAGTGTGGTAGCATCGTAGATTTCATTTTTTGGCCTCACGACCTCCTGACTGGTGTAGCTTTGGAACCTTCAAATTCTAGACCTATGAATATACACCAATCATGACAACATGAGTTCCCTTACCAAGCTTTATGATCTCACACCTTCATCGTATCAACGTAGCTCTTCATCCTCTCTCTCCCAATCTCACGACGACCTCTGAATTTGCCACATGGTAATTACTTTGACCTACATCTTATTTCAAAACTTTGCTGACTTTATACTACCAAATGGCCATGGTAGGCCCCTCCATGCATGAGATTTGGCTTCAAAAGGTAGGTTTCTTTTAATACACTAAGGGATAGTGTCTTTGGACATTTAAAATCATAAAATCCTCACTGTACATGGCATGTCAGATAAATAAAACAAAGTTAAAACTGCAACTTATAGAATGAACATTGGACCATCCACTATCTTACTCTACTAGTATCCATTGATGTGTCCTCAATTTGATTGCTCCCCATGTAATGTAGGCTTAGTAACTTCCATGGCTCTCCACGTTACTACAAACAAAAAATAAATATGTATTGTTGCAGGGATGGGACCAATCAATCTAGGCAAAGTGAGAACATCCCATATCTTCACATGGCTTGAAATATTTTAATACAATGTCTCCCACCTCTGATGTGCCTATTCTTTCTCCAAACATGGATACAACCATTTCTCTCTACATTCTCCTACATGCAAGCCACCATTTCTCCACCAATTTTTTCAATCACAAGGCATGGGCTTCCCTCGGCTAATTTCTCCCCCGTGGAGCTCTAGTCCTTCCTTCCTTTGTCATGATTGTTCATAATCTTTCCTCGAAGGATCCCAAGCATCTACTGTTGTTGTTAATTTGGGTGTCACTATATGATCCAAAATGTTATGAAGTGTTGAAGTTGATAGCCCTTTCATCCTATGTCTAATGATCCAACATTGCATTATCTTCAACCCACACCTCCTATGTTTTCCCAATAATGATATCACCTTGATCTTACAATTCCATAGGTTATAAGATTTGGTGGTTCATTTCTCAATTGAAACTTCATACTTCCCACTTTGCCCTTGCTAATTGTGGCATATACATGTTTGTAAAGGACCAAAATGTTCCTTTGTTAGCTATTAAACATCATGTTTGTATGGTGGATGAGAAGGGGAATATTTTTTAACAGAGCTGTAATGGAAATGATAGATATGTGGGAAAAAGAAGTATCAATTTTATGAAGTGTGTGAAGAAGAGTTGTGGTAGGCACAGTGGGATAGATTCAAAATTAATTCTTCATCCACTTTGCAATTCATCTTTCAAAATCTAAAGTCTTTCCCAACCAAGGTGAGCTTAAAAATCAAGGTATAACTCTTCTCTTATCAATTCTATAAATTACAGAGCCTGTCCACATAAGAAGATATTTAAATGTTGAAAGCTATTTGGACCTCGGTCCATTGAATGAATTGGTAATTATCACAAGGGTGTTACATCAATATATTACTATGTTTACCTTTCTCATTTGTGTGTACATTTCCTTAAGTCCCTAACAATTAGTCAAGGCTTGGATTCGTGAGACTACATGATGATGTACATGCACCAAAAAATTAATTATTATAATCATTATAACATATTTTGAACAATTTTGATCCCTAACATCTTATCGATTTACAATAATCAGTTGGACCCCAAAGCAGGTCCAGCTAAAAATAAATATTTGAACTAAAACACTTGAACTGATATTTTGATCCATCAATCACCTGGTCCTAATTAGACTCTAATTCAATCACTGAATAAAACTTTAAAACTCATTTTACCACTTTCTACAAATTGTGATTTTTTTGCCAAGAGGTCTGCTAACTGGCCTTAAAAATTTACAGAAACAAAGAACTGGACTCTAAAAATTGACATTCCAACTCTTAACTCCACATTCTTGCACCTGTCAGATCTTATCTCATGATGGCTTTTAGGTCAAAAGATATTGACTGTCGAAGTTGCCTTCCTAAAACTGCCTGCAAACAAACATGTCAGAAAACCATAAAATGCATTTGATTTTGGCCTTGAAAATAGGTCAAACAGATACTTGACGGCTTGAAAACTGGGACACTAGTTCATTTTCATGAGGAGAATATATTTATTTGATTTGGATTCATGATGAATAATAGGGCGCATTTGATAAGTATGCAAAGTGGGGTACTCAAGATTGCAGGACTGCGAACATCAGCAAGACTGTGGTTTTCACAAATGGAATGGACCTGGGAAAGTGTGTAGATGGACTCATCAAGACATGAAAATTGGCACACTTGAAGTATTTCTAGAGTGGAACATAGTGGCATAATCCATTTGGTTCATATAATTATAGATTTAGAGATATGACATCCTGAACAGGGGTACTAATCAATCTGCCTTTCTTGACACCAGTAAAACTTCACAAATTGCATTTGGAATCACATTTGAAAATTGATCAAACATGTTATAGGTGCAAATATAGAACATAGAAATTGTGTGACCTCTAGAATATAATGAAAATGTAATTTTCTCAGTATAGTCAATTGGGTCAAAGTTATAATCAGTCAAATAAAGCCTCCTAGAATTTTGGGAAAAATGTGTCAGCATGACAACAGTAAACAACCAAATTTAAGGGATTTAAAGCCTAATAAAAAAAAATTGAAATGACTTGAAAATTGTGGCATAGGTTCTCTAATATGCAAGCTTAACACTCCCAAAGTGATGAGTCATGAAACTTAACCGGATGCAAGTTATTCAAGTGAAAACTAGGCTTCATATCATTGTTTGACATAGGAAAAAATGCAAATCTAAACATTTCTCAAAACAAAACTTTATGAAATGACTTTGAATGATAGTTTATCCTCACAGGACAGATGGATATGCTAAATGAGATGTGTTAGAAATATACAACACCCTATAGGCCACAAAATGATAGTTGGGTACACATGCACAAAAATTTATTGTAGGGCTCAAAAGTTTAAAATGGTACTCAAAATGGGAATGCAATTTTGAGTCCCGTCATAATTTTATTATGGGTTCAAGATCCATAGATAACATAATCTTAGAGGAAGCAGTATAGAAGCTCAATTTGGATAAGTTATCCCATACTAATCCATACAAGGTGACATGGTTGAATAAGGGGAAAAGTGTTCTTGTGAATTAGGAAACATGGGTAGATTTCTCCATTGGAGGATATAAAGACAAGTTTATTTGTGATGTGTTTCCTATGGATGTATTTCATGTCCTATTGGGAAGACTGTGGCAATATTATAGAGGAGTCATCCATGATTAGAAGGAGAACACCATCTCTTTCAAAAAGGATGGAAGGAACTCCAAAATATAGTCATTAATAAATGAAGAGGAAACATAGTCAAAGACCCCTAGTGTCTTATTAAGTAGTGGAAAGGAGTTTGTTAATATTCTTCAACATGGAGGTGAAGGATATGCTATAGTGGTGAAACCTAAAGAAGGAGACAATACTATGCAGACACCAATACCAAAAGAAATACAAGACTTGCTTGGGAAGTTCAAGGATATAATCAGTGATGGAACACCTACAACATTACCTCCTAAAAGGTCTATTAGCCATTAGATAGACTTTATTCCACAGGCTTCATTATCCAAAAAGGCAATCTACAAGCTCATACTAGAGCAGAACCAAGAAGTGGCTAGACAAGTGCATGAGTTGCTAGACCAAGGATTGATCAAGAAGAGCATTAGTCCTTGTGCAGTATCAGTAGTATTGGCATCCAAGAAAGGTGGTAAGTGGAGACTTTGTATTGATTCTAGGTCTATAGATAGGATTATAATCAAATATAGGTTTCCTATACCTATTTAGGATTTGATGGATTGTATGGGAGAATCTAATTATTTCACTAAGTTGGACCTCAAGAGTGGCTACCATCAAATTAGGATCAAGGAGGAGGATGAGTGGAAGACAACATTCAAGACCATTGAAGGGTTATATGAGTGGAAAGTTGTATCATTTGGGCTTACAAATGCCCCTAGCCCATTCATAAGGCTAATGAATGAAGTGCTTAAGGATTACACTGGAAGGTTCGTGGTAGTCTACTTACATGATATACTCATCTTTAGAAAAACAAAGGAGGAACATCTAAAACACTTTGAGGTTGTGCTCAAAAGATTGTAGGAAGAGAAATTGTCTATCAATTTAGAAAAGTGTGAACTCCTCAAACAAGAATTTGTGTATTTATGATTTGTGGTATCCCAAGGTTCATTTAAGATGAACAAGAAAGGTGGAGGCTATCTTGAACTAGCCCACACCAAAAATAGGGATAGAGGTAAGGAATTTCCATGGGTTAGCCCAATTCTATAGAAATTTTATAACACACTTTAGTGGTATTTGTGCACTAGTATTAGATACCATCAAGGGTGGATTAAAGAACAAGTTAAAATGGACTCTTGAAGTAGATAAAGCTTTTGAAAAGTTGAAATAAGAAGTGGCTACCCAATCTATCTTCTTGTTATCTATTTTTGATAAAATTTTCATAGTGGAGTGAGATATAAGTGGGGTTGCAGTAGGAGGGGTATTGAGCCAAAAAGGTAGACCTATAGATTTCTTTAGTGAAAATCTCAATGAAGCCAAGAATAATTATTATGCTTATGATTTGGATTTATATGCTCTAGTGTAGTCACTTAGGAAGTGGATACATTATCTCCTACTTAAGGAGTTTGTGGTGTTCACAGATAACCAGGCACTTAGCTACATAAACACCCAAGAGAAGTTGAGTACTAAACACTTAAAATGGATGGAATATCTCTAGGCTTTCACATTTACTATCAAGCACAAGAAAGGATAGTTGAACAAAGTGGTTGATGCACTAAGTAGAAGGATGTTGATAGTCCAAGAGATACAACTTCAAAGTATTGGTAGAGAGAGTTTCAAAGACCTCTATAGAGATGATGAAGACAAAATGGTCAATGCACTAAGTAGAAGGATGTTGATAATCCAAGAGATACAACTTCAAAGTATTGGTATAGAGAGTTCCAAAGACTTCTATAGAGATGATGAAGACTTCTTTGAAGCATATAAGGTATGTTTTGATTTCCAAAACCATTTTCATAGTCAATTCTCAAAATATACACTATAAAGTGGACTTTTCTTTAAGGTAAATTAGTTGTGTGTTCCTCAAGGTTCCATGAGAGAGAAACTCATCCAAGAGAAGCATAATGGTAGTCTTAGTAGCCATTTGGTATCAATAAGACAATAGAGTTGGTATAGAAATTTTATTATTGGCCCAAGTTTCCAAGGGATGTCATGAAATATGTGGAACAATGTGTGGTGTGTGTATGTGTAAAAACCTAATCTGTCAGGAGCATGTGTAAAAAATGAAATGTTAGTAGCATGTGCATATGATAATATCAAAATCAAGAAAGCTACTAACTAATATTGTGTTTTAAAATTTAATACAACCGACAAACAAGAATACTCACACAACCTCAAAGCAGCTCAACAAGGGTTCCCATAAGAGGCCTTGTTGGTGTGCTTAAGTGTAAGGGATGTAGATGTGCTCTCCCCAAACACAACTATTGAATCCCTTGAAATCGATGCAAATGGATACAAGTATGCAAATATTGATCTATGCTAAAGTGTAGGTGAAATACCTTCAAGCAATGGCTATGAGTAAGCCACCCTCAAAGGATTCCATGGATGTGAATATGAATGGAATGCAATGAAGAAACAGACCCAACAATATCATACTACCATGAACTAATGAAAAATATAGAAACCAAACAATGCAAACAACTACCAAAGGTTAGCTCTAAGCATAAAATATCTATAAAATTTGAAAGGTAAACTAGCATGATAACAATCCAAATGAGGAGATGAAGAAATGCTTGAGACAAGGGCTCTATTTATATGTTTGAGAGAGACCTTGGGGAGGTGGCATCTATGTAGTATCCACATAGGTGCCACAAGGGAGGCACATGGGCTAAGGAGACAAGCCATGCAAAATTCAACATAAGCCTTTATGATTGAGAGGCTCAAGGTTTGCTCACACATGTGTGAGCAACCTTGGGGGAAGTAGTGGGGGAGAAAGGTGTAAGAGGTGTAAGAGGTATAAATGAAGTGGAAGCTTTATTGGATCATGGACTTCTCACATGTGTAAGAAAATGCTTAGGAGCCAAAGGGTATTTAGAAAGGTGTTTAAGATAAATAAGTGGGATTAAGTAGTGGGTAGGCTTTGAAGGATGAGAGTGATGGGCATAGAGTAGGTTTTAGGATGGGATTAGGATTAAATTAAGTAAGATTTAACTTAATCATGGGATTAGAGAATTTAATAAAGTGGAGGGAATTAAATAAATTAGAATTTATTTAAAAGGAGATTTATTGAGCACTATGCATTAAATTAATTTAATACATTAGAGGGGAAGTATTCAAATTAAATTTAAATACATTAGGGAAATGAAATTATTTAATTAAATAAATTTAACTAAATAAGTAGAAGAATATGAAAAATATAATTAATTAATAAATATTCAATTATAATGTCAAGGGAAATATTAAATCAATGAATATAGTGTCTAGGACAATTTTAAGCATCTACAGTGTGTATGAAAGCCAAAGGGGGAGCTAGTAATGTAGGTTTGTATCAACCATTACCTATTCCCAACAGACCATGGGAGTGTATTAGCATGGATTTTGTGGTAGGTCTTCCTAAGACCAAGAGAGGGTTGGATAGTGTCTATGTGGTAGTAGATAGATTTAGTAAAATGAGTCATTTCATTCCTTTCAAGACCACCCATGATGCTAGCTACATTGCTCATATCTTCTTCAGGGAGGTTGTAAGGATACATGGGCTACCCCTAAGCATAGTATCTGACAAAATGTTAAGTTTATGAGTCATTTTTGGAAGACTCTATGGAGAATATTGGGTACTAATTTGTCTTTTGGTTTATCTTACCATCCTCAAATAGATGGTCAAACTGAGGTGATCAATAGTGTTAGGTAACCTTCTGAGATGCCTAACCAAGGAATATGGTCAAACATGGGACTTAATTATCCCTCAAGCTGAGTATACCTACAATGGTAGTGTGAAAAGGACCACAAGGAGTCCTTTTGAGATAGTATATGGTATGCACCCAAGAGGTGTGTGTGAACTCAGGGATCTAGGAGCGATGGAGTATAAAAACGGACATGCAAAAGATTTCTCACAGACAATGAAGGAAATACAAGAGCAGGTGAAGAAGACTATAATAGAGGCTACTAAAAAGTTGAAGGCCAAAGTAGATATGTCAAGGAGAGATGTATAGTTTGAAGTGGGAGATGATGTTATTGTCCACCTAAAGAACTCCAGGTTGCAAAAAAGAATGTCAAGTTACAAATGAAGAGTGTATGACCATGCAAAGTGTTAGCCAACTATGGATAGAATGTATATAAGGTGGAACTTTTAGCAGAGTTAAGTATTTCACCAATGTTTAATGTGATTGACTTAGTAAAATTCAAATGACCACTATCAAAAATGAATCAGAATATCAAGGAAATATTGGAGGATGTGACTACTATACTTCTACCTCCCAAGATTAAGCTATAGGGAGAGAGAATCTTGGAACCCAGGGTGAAGAAATCAACTAGACACAAGATATAAATGGAACATCTAATATAGTGGAAGGAGAAACTAGAACTTGAAGCTACATGGTTAGAGGAAGTTAACTTCAAGAAGCTAATCATTGATTTGTTTCTAATTTCTCCTCATGTTCCTTAAAAGTTGTACTGAGGGGAGAATGGTGCAAAAGTACCTAAGGATTGCTTAGTTAATTCAAGTTTTTTGTTTTTGGTTGTGTGTGTGCATGCCTATAGGGAATTTTGAGAGAATTTTTTTTAAGGTCATGTGGACCATGATAGGAGTGCAATAAAAAAAAATTTAAGAGTCTTAGGACACTTGTAGGTGCAATTAGGGATCATCAAGATGTAGATGTTAAAGTTCTTGATTTGCACAAAGCTAGTGATGATGTCAGCATGAGGTCAATAGGGTCTAGGATGGTTTAGGACCATGTTTCAATCATGTTTAAGGTCTTTGGTAAGGTTTAATGAGCATTGGAACTCATTTAGTTAGTTTTGCATGATATTACCAAAAAGATGTAAAAAGATGTAAAAGTTGCAACTTTGTAACTTTACAACTTTGCTTGGACAACATTGTCCAAATCTAAAACTCACTGACAAAGATTCATAAGGGTTAATTAAATGCCTAAACACACTACATAAGGGATTTCTTGACCTAAGTATAGAGTTGGACACCCCTTGTATGGAGAGAAGTTTGAGCAATAAAGTTTTGGAGTGGTTTTGTGTGCATTTTCTGTATATTTCTATGACATTGGGTAGTTAGAGGATTGAAGTTAGCACTATAACACATGTGGATTATTTTATATGTTTTCTTGATTTAAGGTTCCATTGATTAAGAATGTTGTGCATATTTGTTTTCCTTTTGTAAATAGTTTTGTCTAAGCAAATTGTAAAGATGGGGTTCTAACTCACTTTTCCATCATCATTTAGCATGACCTCTTGGTAATAGTGATTAGACGCCATGTAAATATATCATGTAGAATATTGGGCCCTCAAACACAAAGGATCTATTTTTAATTTCTTTCCCTAGGTGAGCATGTGGTGAGCCTGGCTAGGAAAGACTAAGTTGTAGACAACATAACTTGCTTAGGTGAATAGTTAGAGCCAAAATTCCTTTAGGAATTTGAAGATAGGGGTCTTTCAAAGCTTTGGTGAAGAGGGAACAATCACACCAATCCATTTTTAGGCTAAAAACCTTCCAACTTACTGAGGAGCTAGTGAGAGCTCAAAAAGCCCTTAATTTCACTCAATTTGAGTTAGGGTATTGTATAGAAGTGATGGCCCCAAGACCCCAGAAATCCTTGAGGGGTTGGTATATGATTTAATAATCCTAATAAAAATTATAGAGTTTATTTGGAATTATTAGGAGAAAACCCCTATTTTCTCAAAGTAGGAGACCTAATTGGGGCTAATAGCCTTTTAGGTCTATTTTATGAGAATTGGTGAAATTGGATGAAGAGTTGAACTAGGTGGGACTCCTAACACCCCTATTTGGTTGTATTGAGTTAATTAAAAAAAATTATACACCTCTATAAGGTAAAGTCAAGTATATGGAGGTTATAATCCTTCAAGATGGTTTAATGTCTAAAACTAGTAAAGTAAGAATGCATCAAGTTTTGATGTGTTTGGTGAATCTTTATTGGTGTTTGGATTGGCTAGAGAGACCAAGGGATCCATAGGCATTGAAGATCCCATAGGTGGCAAGTGGTGTGGTGAAAACACCCTAGAATTCTTTCAAGAAGACTAGTAGCATGAACCTATGATTGGTTCATCCAATCTCCCTCTCGCTTTACCATGTCATCATTCGACTCCAGATTGAGGGTCTTCATAGAAGGCAATGGGATATTACCTTCATTGTCTCCCTTGTTCTCATCATTTCCACACTCAGTTCCTCCTCATAGATATCCATTAGTTTCATACCCTCCTCCTCTATTTTCTCCCACATCTCTCCTAGAGAATAATCCATTAAACCTGTAGTGGTAGGAAAGGATGAGAGAGTCAAGTATGTAACCACCACACTATAAGAAGGTTTTTCAAAAGTAGCATTCTCAACATATTTTTTCTCATTTAAACCCACCTTAGTGTTTTCTTTCCTTTCATTTGCATCATTAACATCATCAATATCCATCAATCAACTAGGTCTAAGGCCAAGATCAACCACAAACTAAATAACAAAGAAAAATAAAGAGGTTTTGAAATACACACACATGCGAGCCCTAGCCTAGGCTGTGAGAAGGACTTGAAAACACAACCCACCAAAAAATAATAAAGACCAAACTCCACACACACACACACACAAATGACACTTAGAAATCAAAACCACACCAAATAGCCATCAGGTACATGCAAGTTCCATCCTACAAATAGGGCAACTTGCAGGCAAGTACGAGCGATGAAAATGCACCCTACTTGTAGACCACCTTTTTTTCTCTCGATCCCATTAAAAATGGCTTTTTGAAATAAAACTATTAAATTATAGAAAATAGTATATATAAATATTAATACTTAAGTTTAGTATAATATCTAATACAAAAATAGAAGATAATAAGAGTAACAAGGAAATAATAACAGAATTGATAATAATACATGATCTACTCCTATAATTCATTCTTACTCCTATAATTCATACTATCTTTGCTTAAAATATTGTGTACTATATTGAACATAAGAATCAACCCACACTAGAAGAATATAAAGCAAACTATATAACTAAATGGTGAAAATTTAAATATAAATTGGTTAAAACATAAGTTAAGGAAAAGAAAAATGAAAAATAAAAAACTTTAACATGGTAGGGGTTTAAAAAGGAGGAATTGATTATAATTCATATATTAATTCCTCCTCTATCCAAATTATTATATACCAAAGAATAAGATCAATTAAATTTTAATATTTAGGTTTACTATAATATATAATAGAAAAAGTATAAAAAATATAAATCAAAATCAAAACATGAATTAATAATAGCCCATGTATGAATATATAAAATTTATACCAATTAAAAATGCATACTATATTAAACTTAGAAAATAATCAGTTAATATTATACCAACCAAAGCAATAGAGAATAAATGTGGGCAAATTCAAAAGTGCATATATACATGAAAAAAAGTAAATAGGATCAAGAGGAGAAGAAAAAAGCCAAAAGGAGAAAGAAAAATAAAAACAAGAAAGCAAGAAGAGAAAAAAAAAATAAGAAGAGGAAGAAGAAAGGCCCACTACAATAGAAAACCAAAGGAAGGAGGGAGAGAGAGAGAGAGAGGGGGGGGGGATAGGTAGAAGGGTCAAGGTGCAATAATTGTTTCAAGTGAGACAACAAAGGATGTAAAGAATTATTGAAGGTCTACCCATCATCTTTGTTAAGGTTAGAGGGATTATTATTGATTTTTAATCGCTTCATTGAGCATCCTTTTGAAGAATTTATCTTCTTTAAAAATAACTTGAGTGTTCTCCATGTTGATGTGGTTCTTAGATGTATCCTCCTATGCCAAAGCCAAGGGTCAAATAGATGAATGCATTAGGAGGAAAAAGAGGAAAATCAACATGTTATAATGGAGATAAACTAGCTCTTAGTGGTTGACATCCTTCAGTAACTCCCCCTCAAGTGGAGTTTTTCTTTCTTCTTCTTGGGTCTCCACCTTGCAATGTGACCAAAGTTTAGAAAATCTTACCCCCTATCAGTTTCTTTTCCTACTCTCCATTCCCATTTGGTTCTAGTGAAGAAAATTTTGGTCTATGTATAAACAATTTGATTACCAAGTACTATATATAAGGGGGGAATTATGCATTTGTGAGTTACTATGATAAGGAGGAATAAAAAGAATTATATTTTGGGTCAGCAATTTAGTTTTGGACACTTTGTTATTTTTTCTCTAAGTATTTTCAACATTTTCAAAGGGGTAGATTATTGCCATAATGATAATGTGTAGTACTATTGTATAGATTTTTTATTAGATCATCATGTATGTGTTGTCATTGTTGGCAACCAAATAATTTACAAGTATCTGATCAGCTATATTGGTAATAGCATTAATCTAAGATTTCAAATAGTTAAGTTGTCAAACATGTTATCACCATTCTTCTATTTGTGTCTCTCTTCTTCTATACGTAGTTACATATTGTGTTGTACATGTGCCACTTTTTGTAAATGTTCCCTTGTGTAGTCAACATGGATGCTTTTGACATGATAGCACCTCTTCTTTTTTATTTAAATGATTTTGGCCCAAAAAGACTCTTCTTTGTAACTCTTATGTGTTTTTCCTCCATTAATTTTCAATTCTACTTCTTTTAAGGAATCATGATATATCAAATATTAACATGTGATCATACTAACTCAAGAGTTAATAGATCCTCTTGTGTGATCTCTTTTCTCATGTTCTTATTTCCCCTAAAGTGTTCTCTCTTAGGGACATTTTTTAGTAGAAATGTCTCTAGTGGATGTCTATATTCTTATGTTAAATCCATTTCTCCATTTAAGGCATTTGCAATCACTTTAACATCAAAGTGTACACTTCTCTCACACTATAGACATGTGCACTATGATTATGGGCATATTTGAATCCCTTATTAGTCTAGTAAAAGTCTATAAGGCTTGATCCCTTACATTTTTGGATCACTTGTTTGACTACTAATAGTATGCAAGGCCTAATCCTTGTATTTTGGATCCCTCTTTGGACTACCAATAGTCTGGTAGGCTTGATCATTAAATCATTTGTTACCTTCCTTGCATTTTTAGATAATTTAGGAAGCCTAATCTTGGCACTTGTACTTTTTCCAATCCCTTAAGGACACATACATCCTTATGCATAGGTCATTTTTATAGATTCCTTGTTCTCATGATTGGGTTCCTTAAGGATGAATCTTTGATGGATTGACTATTATGCCACACACACTTGCTAGATTTTTCAACTCCATATCCTTTTGCAACATGCATTTTTGGTGGGATTCACAATAAGAAACACAAACCTTATTGGGAAACTCTCTCTCTCTCTCTCTCTCTCTCTCTCTCTCTCTCTCTCTCTCTCTCTCTCTCAATGACATATTTCTTATTATGATTTTGGAATTGGAAAAGGCTAAAGTATGTTGGGGGCTTGCTAGTTTATTTTCCTCCTTAGTCATGATAAAATTTGTTGGAAACAATTGATTAATTGTGTATTATCTTTGATGTTACATAAATTTTCATATCATTACCAATCAGTATCTATCGAGTTCACTCAGGTGACAAAGTAAATTTTGTGAAAGTTAAGTGTTAATCGAGCTCACTTGGTTAATGAAGGAAATGTTAAAGGGAACCAGTGTTAACTGAGCTCACTCAGTTATCGAAGGAACTTTGTGAATATGTAGTGTTAATTGAGTTTGCTTGGTTAACACAAGAAAATTGCTTTGAGCTAGTATCTACCGAGCAGGGTCGATTAACGAAGGATTTTCTTGTTTTGGAATATTGAGTTCAATTGAATTATTTGTTGGTTCTAGCTAACTAAGAAGATGAATATTAATTATTCTAAGTTGTATTCAAACTAACTTGTCAATGTGTAAGATATAAGTATAAGGTCAATTTGAGGATTGAATGTGTGGAACATAATTTAAATATTTGATGATGCTTAGAGGAAGTGAATTAGAAGGATAAGCAAAATATCCTTGTTGAGATGCAAAGATACATTCGATTGGGAAGGATCAAGTATACAAGCCAGAATTGAGATCTATAATCAGCAATTCAGTTGCATCAAAAATTAGGTCATCTCATTGTTACTCTCTAACCATTGTAGCAGTGATCTAAAATCTGTTAATAGAGTTGGCTTAACAAATATTTGTAAATCCTCTAAAAAGGTGGCATTTCTATTGAAATTTTCTAAAGACCTCTATCAAGGCCACTCCTAACAAGGTGATTAAATCCTCTAACAGGGTCACACCTAATAGTGTGTTTTGTAACCTTTAACAAGGTTAGCTCCTAATAAGGCTCACTTTAGAAGAGTGAAAATTAGTAACTAGTTGCAATTGGTGGTTTTTCCCAAATTGGGTTTCCACGTTAAAATCTTGTGTTCATGTTTTTTTTTATGTGTTTGCAACTAAGTTAAAGTAACATCAATCATAGATAATATCTTAAGATTTTTATGTTAAGCATTTCACAAGTTATTTCAGTGTTTACCGAGTTACAACATTTGTTAGTGTAAACTGAGTTCTTATGCATTTGCTAAGTTATAGTTGTATGCACCCTAAAATGGTCTCCTAGACTATGGGCCCCCATTACTCAATTTATCAAATTTCCTGAATCAATAGTTTGCAATATTTTATTAAATCAATTCAAATCAATTTCTTTGATCAAATTGTAATTAATTTAATTATTTCAATATTTCCTAAAGGTTTGATCATTTTATCCTAAGTCTTATTTAATTAAAAGAAAACCTCCCTTTTAATTAAATAATTAATCCACATTTAATTAATTAAGAGAAAAAACCCTCTTTTAATTTAATTAAATATTTCCTATTTAATTAAAAGAACTTGCTCCCTTTTAATTAAATAAAATCCCACGTGAAAAAGGAAATGAAATAAATGAAAATTAAATAAATTATTTTTTCCTTCCCCCATTTAATTTTCCTCCTCTTTTCTCATTGGTGGGATTTTGTCTCACATGGATCAAACTCTATTATCTCATATTGGTTGTGAGAAGACTCCCACCTCCACATTTTCCTTTATAAGGGAGAGCCCTCTCCTCATTTTGACATCCACAATTATGTTATTGTTATGTTGCAGGTTTGGAGAGTGATTTTTGGAGGAGTTTGAGCATTAAATCTTTTTGTGGAGAACTTCCATCTTCTTGTCTTCTTCTCTCATGCATCCATGGCTTCCAACCTCACGATCCATCCTTGCATTTTCATATTATCTTAGATCCATATTTGTTTTCATAGATTAATATTGCATTGTTATTTCTTTTCATATATTAATTAAGAGAAAAAACCCTCTTTTAATTTAATTAAATATTTCCTATTTAATTAAAAGAACTTGCTCCCTTTTAATTAAATAAAAGCCCACGTGAAAAGGGAAATGAAATAAATGAAAATTAAATAAATTATTTTTTCCTTCCCCCATTTAATTTTCCTCCTCTTTTCTCATTGGTGAGATTTTGTCTCACAAGGATCAAACTCTATTATCTCATATTGGTTGTGAGAAGACTCCCACCTCCACATTTTCCTTTATAACGGAGAGCCCTCTCCTCATTTTGACATCCACGAGTATGTTATTATTATGTTGTAGGTTTGGAAAGCGATTTTTGGAGGAGTTTGAGCATTAAAGCTTTTTGTGGAGAACTTCCATCTTCTTGTCTTCTTCTCTCATGCATCCATGGCTTCCATCATCACGATCCATCCTTGCATTTTCATATTATCTTAGATCCGTATTTGTTTTCATAGATTAATATTGCATTGTTATTTCTTTTCATATATTAGATTTCCTTTCTTAGATTGTCATCATTTAGATTAACTTCCATGCATATTTTGATCCTTGAATCTCTCATTTTATGGTGTACCTTCATGGGCACAAACTGTAGACACCTAAAAACCTTTAGAAAATAAAGTATTTTTATTTTCTGAAAAATTCTTGATGACATCATCATTTATTAATTAATTAATTATTTAATTTATTTATTTATTTTTATGCCATTAAATCCCTTTATCTTAATTAAAAATATTTAATTAAGGAATCCCTCCCAAAAATGTTTAAATCTTATTTAAACATTATTTCCTTATTTATTAATTATTTAATTAATAAATTGACCAAAAAACCCAAAATAAATAAATAAATAAAATTTTGACCAAAACTTGGCCAATTTCCTTAAGACCACTAACCTCTTCCAAAATCTTCTAATCCTTCTTTAATTTTGATTAAAGGCTAATCCTATCATTTCCTACCCCTAATCCCAACTCAAAATATTTAATTAAGATTAAATATTAATCCTCATGTTTATTAAAAAAAATTTAATAAATATCTCCTCAATCCAAACCCTTAAAATAAATAAAACTTTACTTATTTCCTAAAAATCTAATTTATCCTCATCCTAAGAAGTTCTAGACTCTTCTAGAAAGTCTTCATCCTCATCCTAGGAAGTTCTAGACTATTCTAAAAAGTCTTTATCCTCATCCAAAGTCTAGACTCTTCTAGAAGATGTCTTTAAACCTAATCCTAATCCCCTCCTAACCTTGTCACATTCCCTAAACATGGGTTAAGACTTACTAACCCAAGCCAAAGTTAACAAATATCTCCTCCTTCACCCACCCTCATTAAATGCCATCCACTTGCCTATTCCTAAGCTAATCCTAAACCATCCTAATCCATCCTCTAATCATTTTCACAATCCTAAGCAAGCTTAAAACCCTCCTAATCAAGCCCAAGTCGAAATTGCTCTTATCTCCCTCAAAATATCTCAACCATAAAACTTTATGAAGTCCACTAAGCCATAAATGACTCTTCCAAGCCCTTTTATTGCTCTTACAAGCCATTATGAGGGTCTTTATGAAGATTTTATCCCTTGAGCCTCCTTTGTTGACTCATCCTTCCTCTTTCCTCCATCCTCTCACCCTGTGACATGTGTCACTCCCTGATTGGCTGTAAGGAAGCACAATCCATGTGCTCTCCTCTCATGCAATCTGAGCCTTCTATAAACTTTTTCACATCCTTGCATCCTAGCCCTCGATCCCTCAAGCCCTTTGCCTATTTAAGGAATCCTCTCCCAAGTCATTTTAACACAATCCATGAAGTAAAGTCATAATGCCATTTTAAGAAGCCATTTTACATCAAAACCATACACTCATACCCAAATTCTAACTCCATTTGAAGCCATTATTTGAAGCATAAGTTTGAGCATACATCCTATCTATTTAGACAAAGCCACTCAACAAGAGAGCTTCTTATTGAGAGAGTCCATTAATGGCTCATATTCTCAATTGAGAGCTCATCTTAGTCTATCTTGAAGTTTATGAATTTTTTTTAGTTTGTAGAAGCTTTATTTAAATTTGGTTTCTATTAGTATACTAACATTGCTCATATACACAAACTAGGTCAAACTAAGGGCCTCCATCAAAACCCTTGCATTTCATGAATAGAGAGCTATGAGTTTCCATTTGAGACCTCATTCTTGAGCTATCTTGGATATAATGAATCATAGAAGTGTGCTCACATTTTAGGCATACATTTTTGGCACCCACAGTGGGGCAACCCACCTTTACTTACTTATTTTAGATATTTTTGGAATTAACCCCCTTGTGCATATTTGTTTGGAGACAAAAACTATAGATCTGAAAGATTTGATATATCTCCCAAATGGCTTTAGTCCAACTTTAAGATTTTCCTAAAATATTTTCAATTTTTTATAATTTTTTCTTGATTTTTCATGAAAAATTATTTTATGATGCAATTAGTGAATATTTCAAAAAAGTCTACATTTTTGGAAAGCTCTCTAAATTCTAAATAGAATTGGTTCTTTTAATTTTGATTTTAGAGATCATATTGGAGCTCAATAATTTGATTTGCAAAAACTAGTCTATTTTGACAAAATGGCTCTCTAGGGCACAAATGAAAAGATCTTTTCAAAATTCTAAAATTTTTGGAAATCTCTCTGGCTTTTGATAGGGGTCTCTTTTCTACATTTAGGTTTTTGGATCAGAATTCATATCATATAGGTCCAATCTTGTTCACTAGGTTAAAAATCAATATTCAAAAAAAAGCATTTAACGAATAGCTTGCATTTAATTTTCATATGGATCAATGCATGATGTGAGCTTTCATTTGGGTTATTTTCTAGTTCTTATCACCCTTAAAATTTAGATTTTTAGATCTAACTATAGTTTTGTATAAGTTGGATATATATTGCATATCTTGTGTTTGCTTGTTTTGCTTGTTGCTTTGTTCATTGTGAGCGAGCGTTCAAATGTAAATGAAAGGTACAACAAAGAAAAGACATGTTGCAAGGATTAACATGTATTTTTTTGGATCTCTATAGCATTTGGATTTGGAAGTAAAATGAACCCTCTCATGTGTTTGGCTTGAGTTCTTTTACATGCTTTCATAGATTCACACTTCATTTTGTGCTCTAAAATTGGATCTAGATTTACTTTTATGCATATGTGTTTCACATAGTAATTAGGCCCTATGAATACTATTTGTGGAGTTCTTGAGGGAAGGTGCTTCATTCGCTTTCTTTACATGGGAAGCTCTTCTCGAAGATAGATCCTCTTGTAGGTAGGGAAGGATATTTGTTATTATCTCACTATTCTACTTGGATTTGTCCTCAACATCCATTAGTACTTTCTCTTTTGAGATTGGTAGTATTTGTTGTTGGCTTTTTCAAAAATTTGGTGAGGTGATTTTGAATTAATATTTCAAAGAATCTTATTTGCTATATTTGGGTAAGGTAAAGAGGCTAGAGGAGTATGCTATGTTCCCTTTTGGGCACATTAGAAACTTGGAACCCTTGGATCCAAACCAAGTCTCCATGTTGTACAACTTTGTGAGTCTTTTTTGATTAGAGAGAGTTAACCATAGTGGACATTCCCTTTATTAGGTCAACCATGTGGATGGAACCTCAAGTGGTAATAGCCATTTTTGACGTGGTAGTAGCAGCCGCTATATAAATGTCCTTGTGGGGGAAATCCTCATGGTTGTAGTCTTTTTTGGGTTGTTGGATCTCCTTGGTATCTCCAATTGATTAAATTTTTGAAATATGTCAAAACCCTGGTATGCCAAGATTGGATTTCACCCAATCTAAATTGCAAAAGATGTAGAGTTGAACATTACTAAGAACCATAGTGCTGCCAAATTTTCTTTTCTAGTACTATGTGGAGGATTGGAAAACATTTTGAGAACATACACAATGGTGGTTTTAGGTATTAAACTAATACTATAACACTATTCTTGTTTATGTGCAAGGTTGCTTTGCCCCTTTCTCATTGTTTGAAGATGTTTTCTTGAAATCCTTGATTGATGTCTTACATGCCTAGTTTATGATTCAAAATTTATCATACCTAGTTGGATATTTAAAAGAAATAAAATTTGAGTTCTTAAGTTGAGACTTTATGATCAAAATTCTTTGTTATCTTGTTATTTCTAGTCTCGCTAGGTTGATCCAATTCAGATTAGGCTACTTACCCCATTGTTAGAAGCTTGTCTGCACCTTCAGTTATTGTTCTTTGACCCCTTGAATTAGTGATTTTTAATTTGACAAGTGACCTTATTTGGAGTCGGTGAGTTAGAGACCGTTCTAGTTGAGAAAGATATACCTTTGGATTCTTTGATATTATGCTTGGAGAGTCTTAGTAATTTCTTGTCCATCCACTTTCATAAAAATTTAATTTATCATCCTCCTAGTCCATATGTGCTAGGGTATTCACCCAAAGTTGTGGGTACCTCTGTGGCAGTGTTCATTTATTCCTATTGCAAAATTATATCTTATCACATCTCTTTTAGGCAAGTGAGTGCTTTTACTATCCTAGGTTGGTACCAACATTTCTTAAGGTTATCCTATCACCTACTACCTTTTCTTTCATGTCAATTACAACAAGAAATCAAGTAGATCAAGGAAAGAGACCTTAAGTCATCTTTAAACAATTACCTTTAGTTCAAACCCATAAAATACATAAGGGAAAAGAACTTGTGTTTGTTCAATCACCTGAGAATATTCCAAAAGCTTTGTTTGACCCTAGTAGTGACTTTATTGAGTTGAGTACACCATTAGCATCACCTCACTTGGATATGGATATGGATTTTACAATGGCTCCACAAAAGAAGAATCAAAGTCATGAATACTATGTTGACCTTTTGAGTGGTGGTCCTACTCATGAAAATAGACCAACCTCACCCCATATTGAGGATAGATTTTTGGATGCACACCAAAGGGTTGAGAAAGGTGAGCATTATGCCTATCAAGAAGAGAAGTCCCAATATGATGATAGAATTAGTGAGCCTTCTAACACTCATGTGAATGCAACATTTACTGGTAACCAATTTAGATAGTCAATACCATGTATACTTCTCATGAAACCTTTAGGTTATGTGAGTGGCAGACTCAAAGTACTTGAGCATGAGAGAAAAATCCTTCTAGAAGAACAAGCTAAGATGGAAGAACAATTTAGATGCCTAGAGGAAGAAAGGCAAGTTATTATTGAGATGGAAACGAAATCTTGTCAAGGAGCACAAGACCTTCTCATGGCTTCACAACTTGATAATCAATTCAACAATGTGCACATTGGTGATGGAAACAACTCTCCTCCATCTGCTCCTTATAAGACTCCATGAAGTGGAAGACACTCAAGAACATCTTCACGATCTCCTAACCCTAGAGGAAGGAGAGATTCAAGACATTATTATTATAGAAGGCCAACACCTCCTATAGTTTCAAGGAAACCTTCTCAACAAGCTCATCATGGCTCATGATATGGAGGTGGTAGCTCAAACTTTGACTATAATTATTATGGTTTCCTGGCTATGCAACCAAACCTACATTTTTAGCAACATATGGAAGCGTATATGGACCAAAATAGAGATGCATGCTTTTAACATTTAATCAACAAGGGTGCTAAGGTCCCTTACAACTTTTATGTAGACAAAAAGATTCAGAAGCATGATCCCTCTATGAAAGAAGAAATTGACCAATTAAAGAAATAGTTGAAGCAAATATAAGCACCCAAGAGTTTTTTTTTTCCCTTGATTTAGTTTGTCCTAATCCTTTTGATAAGAGTGTTGACATGAAAGATTTTCCTAGAAAAATTGAGATCCCCCAATATGAAAAATATGATGTAAATGGGGATCCTAATGATCATGTGCATCAATTCTATACTATGAGTTTTGAGTTTCATCATGAGGACTCATATCTTATGAGATTATTTCTAAGGAGTCTTAAGGATCAAGCAATGAAATGGTTTACTAATATAACTCCTCCTATTAAGACATTCCCTGAGTCAATTTAGATATTTGTTAAACACTTTGCATACAACCCTTTGTTACTTTCTTGCAAAGATGGAGACGATGGTGCTCTTGCTATTTTAGGACTATTCCTAAAAAAGAAAAGATTGAAATATTCATTAGGAACATGGTTCCTCAGATAAAGTACGAAGTTAAGAAGATGGTTTTTAAGTCCTTTGATACCATGGTTGAAGCTACATTTAGAATTGAGGATGTTTTGAGAGAGCAAGGTATTTTGACAAAAAATGGAAACAACAACAACAATGGTCAGAATAACAACAATAAAAAGGATAAAGGAAAGAACACATGTTGGAATAAGAAAAAACAAGTGGTTAATGATGGAGTTGTTGATTCCTCTAAGCCTAAAGACCAAATTGTTCCCCATTTGGCTAGTGCCAATCAACATAGTAACAAGCCAAGATATCAAGAAAGGCCTAAAGGAGAGAAACATAACTTTACACAATTGGGTGAGACATATGAAGAGATATTCACAAAGCTCATTGCTCGCAATCTTGTGTGTCCTTATGATACCGCAAACTTCCACATAGATAAAATTAAGCCATGGTGGTGGGATGAGAAGGCCTATTGTAAGCTTCACAATGGCATTGGACATGATATTGAAAACTATGAGAGATTTAAGCATATTGTTCAAGATCTTATTGAGAATGGAAAACTTGAAATAGATGGATTAAATACCAATGCTGATCACATAGCATTCAAAGAGCCTTTGCCCAAGTATGAGAAAGGGGAAGCTTCCCAACCTAAGAATGGCAAGGCTAAAATTAATTACACTTATGCAAATGCAAAAAATGTTGTCAATATGCTTGAGGTTGTATAAGAAAGTGTCAGCATGATGGAAGATAAAGATCCCAATGTTTATGATTTAAATTTGAGCTCTCCTATCCTTGGTAAAATATATGTTTCGGTGCTAAGGGGTGCTCACTCTAGAGATTTATCTAAAGGTCCCCTTGTAATTGGAGGAACCAATTCAAACCATTCAAGTAAACCTAAGCAAGTGTCTTCCCAAAGTCTCAATGCTTTTACGCGAAGTCAAGATCCCCTTGTCATCAAAGGACCTAGTTCAAACCAACCAAGTAAGCCAAAACAAGTGCAATCCAAGTATGTTCCTTCAAAAATAGTGGTCAATTCTAGGTTGAATTATAATCTTGATGATCAATTGAAAAGAACCACTGCTCAAATTTTGATCTTTGAGCTTTTAGAGTTGTCTCTAAAACACAAACAAGTCCTTGAAGATGCTTTGCGCATGGTGAATGTCCCCAAAAATTTAGATGTCAATCAATTATAGAACATGAATAATCATATTGCTAGCCCTCATTACCTTTCCTTTTTTAGAGGAAGATGATAAATCTTTGATCCATCCACACAATCATGCACTTCATATTGAGGTCATGATCCATAGAACACATGTTAGGCATGTGTTGATAGATGGGGGTGTTGGGATTAATATTTATTTTTTGAGTCTTTTAAAAACATTAGGATATTTTGAACAAGTTATTGATACTAGAAGGAAGAGTATTATCAAATCCTATGATGATGCAAAAGAAGTTTGAAGGGGTTGGTATTGTTGAAAAATATATTTTATTCCAAATAGTTGATGTTGGACCCCTTGCGTACAATATTTTACTTGGTATATAGACCATGGATCCATGATATGCAAGCAATGCCATCTACCTATCATCAGTGTGTTAAGTTCCCCTACAATGGAACAAATATTTGTATATTTGGGGATAATACTTTGTCTATTAACTCGATTTCAGCATGTACTCATGTTCCCCTCAATAGAGAAGAAGATGATTTTGATGCAACTTTAGCTTAATGTAAAGACAAGTTTAGATCCATAGACCTTGGCATGGGGGGATATTAACTCAACTCCCTTGCAACATTACCAATTTCACCTAGGTCTTATGGTAAACCTTCACAAGAGATGAAACCTTCCTCTTCAGCTATGACATTATTTGACACATTTGTATAGTCATTCGTGCCTATTCAAGATGAGAAAGAAGATGTGGTTGTTAGAGATTGGATTTATAGAGAAGAGAAGTATATGCACAATGAGAACTTCACTCCATCTCCTAAAGCTTATGGAAGAGGTTATACTTTTGTCAAGAAGATGGGCTATCCTAGACATAGCCATCTTAGCAATAGATTGGATTCTAGAACCGAACCCCTTGATCATGGTATTTTTGGACACAAGTCTAAGAAGGCAGTTGGCCTAGGATATGCAAATCAAAATAATGTTGCTCCTATCCTTGATATATTGGATAGTGAAGAAGAACAAGAGTACATACCTAATTTAAAAAATCAACAAGATATGTGTGAATATTGGTTCCCTTCTATTAATCTCCTTTGGGGAGATTCAAATAGTCCAGTATCTCATGAGAATGTTGCAAATTTAGAACAAGAGAATGTTACCCTTGATGATATGAGGCTTCCACATCTAAGCATCCCAAGCCTTCATG
Organism: Cupressus sempervirens; assembly: GCA_028749045.1. Taxonomy (NCBI): domain Eukaryota; kingdom Viridiplantae; phylum Streptophyta; class Pinopsida; order Cupressales; family Cupressaceae; genus Cupressus; species Cupressus sempervirens. Next base: position 735,733,302 of record CM053793.1, read on the forward strand.
GTGTAAGCATCCTAGTCGAGATTCAAAAATAGATTCTAATGAATATGAATGGGACTCCCTCTTGGGTCCTTCTGTAAATGATATGGACATTGAGATTGTTCATCCATATAGTTCTCAACTTGAGCTAGTCAACAATTCATGTGTAGGATTAGATGATTTGAACTCACATGTTACCTTAGTGGATGATTCTTCACTTGTTAGGATGAATCCCGATTTGAGTAGTTTAGGAAGTTACTTGATAGACTCTGACTCTTCAATCACTAGAGATATCATTCATATTCATAACCTTGAACCAGTCATTGATTTACCCCTTGTTCATCCAGATTTGATTGATTGGTCTGAATGCAATCACGAACCTGGGCTTTTAATGTATCACAATGATTATGAGATAACCTACTATTTGAATTTCATTGAACCCATAATTTCTTCCACCAATGAACTGGCTACCAACATGATAGAACCAAACATCAAGTACCTTAGTCACAAAATAAAAAGAAAATAAAATAAAAAGAATAGGATTTTTTACAGTGAAAACCACTATGTCGTAGTGTCAAAACAAAAAAAGTAAAAAGAAAGGATGAATCCAAGGGTGAAAACCTCTCTGAGGTGCTTGAGTATGAGGTACTTAATCATATCCCTAGTTATTTTTACGATAGATCTTTAGTGCTTATCAAAACAACACAAGCAATCAATTTGGGTACGAATGAAGCTTCAAAAATGGTACATTTGGTTCAGTCTTTGTCATCGCAAGAAAAAGAATCCTAAACTAAGTTCTTACAAGAAAAGAAGATCAATTTTGCATGGACTTATTCAAATATTTCAGGGTTGGACACTAAACTTATTATGCATCACTTATCCATAGCTCCAGGTGTTAAACTGGTTAAGAAAAAATTGAGAAAGATGCACCCTCACATAGCTCTCCTAGTCAAGGAAGAATTAGAGAAACTCCTTGCCACAAAATTAATAATAGCTATTGACTATGCTAAATGGATATCAAACATTGTACCAATTTGAAAACATGACAAAACCATTTGAGTTTGCATAGATTTTAGAGATGTTAATAGAGCATGCCCAAAGGATGATTATCCACTTCCTAATATAGACATGATAGTGGATATGACTGTGGGATATGAGATTTATTCCTTAATGGATGGTTTTTCCAGATATAATCAGATTAAGATAGCTCTTGAGGATCAAGAAAAGACTACATTCACTTGTGCATGGGGCACCTATTGTTGGAATGTTATGTCTTTTGGATTTAAAAATGTAGGAGCCACCTATCAATGAGCTATGATTTTTCATTATATGATGCATAAGAACATGGAAGATTATGTGGATGACACCTTAGCTAAATCTAAGAAAAGAGAAACACACTTAAATGATTTAGTAGTCATTCTAGATCACATGAAACAATTTCAACTAAGGTTAAATCCTAAAAAGTGTGCATTTGGAGTCACCTCTATAAAATGACTAGGATACATTATTTCTGCAAAAAGAATAGAGGCGGACCCTGAAAAAGTTCAAGCAATCATGGATATGCCACCTCCTAAAAAAATTAGTCAAATAAGGATTCTTCAAGGGCATCTTCAATCTATAAGGAGGTTTATTTCATAGTTGGCAGATAGAGCTCAACCTTTCAACAAGAACTTACTTAAAGGAGTCAAATGTGTATGTAATGAAGAGTGTCAAAAGAGCACAGATCAAATCAAGAAATATTTAGTGAATCTTCCTATTTTAATGCCTCCTATCCCAAGGAAACCACTTATTCTATACATTTCAGTGATAGAGTCTTCCTTGGGGGCATTATTAGCTCAACTAGATGAACATGGGAAAGAAAGAGCAATATACTACATTAGTCATACTCTTGTTTCATATGAGATTAATTACACCAATTTTGAGAAATCTTACCTCGCATTTGTGTTTGCTTCCCAAAAGTTGCAACATTAAACACTTGCATACATTGTACACCTCATAGAAAAAATTTATCCACTTAAGCATTTACTAGGTAAGGCTTCCCTCATGGTTAGACTTGCTAAATGGATGAAGATCTTTCAAAGTTTGACATAGAGTATGTTAAGCGTAAAGAAATCAAAGGGCAAGCCATAGCAAATCAATTGGCTGATTTCACACTACAAGATAATGCACCTATTCAAGTTGATTTCCTAGATGAACACCTCATGTATATGACTGAAAGAACATGGAAGATGTTCTTTGATGGTTCCTTTATGCAAAATGGTTCTGGAGCTGGTGTGTTGTTTATTTCTCCTCATAGGTACATGATTCCTAAATCTTACAAGTTATTATTTCTATGTACAAATAACATTGCTGAGCATGAAGATTTAACAAATGGACTTAAGATGGCTATAGAATGGAGAATTACATAGTTACACATCTATGGGGATTCACAACTGATAATCAACCAAGTCAATGCCAATTATTTAACAAAAATGAGAAATTGGTACTTTACAAACAAATGGTTGATTCCTTGAGATGCTACTTCACATTTGTCTCATTTCAGCAAATCCCTAGTTTAGAAAACAAAGTAGTTGATGCTATGGCCACACTTGCTTCACTTCTTCAATTAGAGCAACATGAATCAAGATTTGAGGTGGAAGACCTACATCACCCTATCTATGATTCCCAAGAAAGTCATGTTATTTGTACCCTTGTTAGTCATGAGTCATCCCATTATGGTGTCATTTAGTCATACCTTCGAGATGGCATTATATCTAACACCTTTAACCGATCTAAACATAGAAACCTTATTTGAAATGCCTCTCACCATTCCCTTACCTTTGGAGATTTGTGTAGGAGGGGTCTAGATGGAACACTTCTTATATGCTTAGAAAAGGAAGAATCTAATCAAGTGTTAGTTGACATCCATGAGGGCATCTGTGGAGGACATTCCAATGGTCTTTCCATTGCTTGACGATTGCTTAGGGTGGGATACTATTGGTCCATGATGCAAATTAATGCAGTAGCTTTTCCAAAGTCATGTGAAAAGTGTCAAAAACATGGTAACTTGATGCATGCTCCTAGAAGAGAACTCATTCCTTCTATCTCTCATTGGTTGTTTCAATGCTAAGCCTTTGATCTTGTTGGGCAGATTCATCCCAACTCATCATGTGGACACAAGTTTATTATCACTACTACTGATTACTTCACTAAATGGGTATATGTTGTCCCACTTTCTATTGCCTCTGGCAAGACAATTTCTTTGTTTATTCTAAATTATATTATCTATAGATATGGAGTTCCTTTGAAGATTATCACTAAAAATGGAGGCCAATTTAAAAATAAGGACCTTAAACAACTTTGTAAAAAACTCAAGATAAAACAACATTGGTCCTTCATTTACTTCCCACAAGGAAATGGTCAAGTAGAAGCATCAAATAAAACCATTCTCAAAATCTTACATAGAACAATTCATAAGAATGGAAGGGATTGAAACTTACAAATAAATCCAGCTTTGTGGACCTATAGAATGAGTATTCATACTCCTATTGGGGCTACTCCTTTTGCCCTTACATATGGTGTTGAAGTAGTGTTACCTTTAGAGGTTAAGATTCCTTCACTCAGAGCTTCCCTCAAATATCTAGTTACAAATGAATACTACCGCACCATGAGACTTCAAGAGTTAGAACTTCTAGATGAGAAATGCCAAGCATCATTTGACCATATGAGGGTCTATCAAAAGCGCATGTCAAAAGCATTCAACAAAAAGGTTCACCCTAGGGAATTCTGGGTGGGAGATCTTGTCCTACATGAAAATCCTAAGAATCAATAGAATAGAGATCAAAAGGGTAAATTTAAGCCTAATTGGCTTGGACCTTACATTATTACAGAAACTTTTGGGTCTGGTGCCTATTTACTGTCTACAGTAGAGGGAGAGCAGCTCCCTAATCCTATCAATGTCTTGCACCTAAAGAAGTTCTATCGATGATGCCTATTTTTTCTGGGGACATCTTTGTACATATTTATTGATCCTGAAAAAATCCAAAAAAATGAAATATTGTCAAAATTCTAAAAATTGGAAAATACCCTGAAAAAATGATCATCTTAGTAATAAGCCCTTTGATGTATCTCTAAAAAAAATTATATATTCCAAAAAAAAAAAATCCAAGTGCTGAAAACCTAGAAGCAAGTGCTACTTGAGGCCTTTGCACCCCTATTTCTTAGCGCATGTCATTGACACTTGGCCTTTCTCCATCATGCCTTGTCCTTGTTGCCTTGTTTTGGAATTGATCTTTGCCTAGGGGGCATAACTGTGTTAGCTTTGGTCTCTTGGTTGCATTAGTCTTTTGGATACCTCACAAATGGTGGTTTTCAACACCACCCCAACTATATTTTCCAATATAACCCCTGACATTAAGTATTTTACAACACTTATCAATTTGGTCTTACCCAGTTTCATAATGCGATCTTACGTACTTGCAAGCATTTGATCCTTATCCTTGGAACTCGGTATCAATTAACACACTTAAATTTTTAAACACAAACACTAATGCTTGAGCTATGTTATGATCTTTTCTTTGTGTGCTGACTATTATTGATTTTCGTTGAGTTTCCTTGTCTGATAAGTCTCTCTAGGATGCATAGCTATAGGACTTGGGGCATGGGCCATGTTTTTATTTGTTTTCTACTTGTGGGTATGGTCTTGAAACTGTAGAGTGTCTCTTGTTGTCCCCTAGAAACACTTAGGAGATTTGAGACATCATCCTTGACTATTTTTGCAATACCTATCAACTTCAATTCTTGATTCAGTTTTCTCAATTTTATCCTCAACTTTTTTAAGTCAAAAGTTATTTTTATTCTTTGTCTTGATGTGTTCCCAAATCAACCACACGTCTGGGTTGTTTTGTGATCCCAAATCGATCTCACACTTCAAATTCTTTCTTTGACTATATGTGTTCCCAAATTGATCACACATTAGTCAAAGAGGGCCAAATATATGCACCCTAAAATGGTCGCCTAGATTATGGGCCCCCATTATTCAATTTATCAAATTTCTTGAATCAATGGTTTGCAATATTTTATTAAATTAATTCAAATCAATTTCTTTGATCAAATTGTAATTAATTTAATCATTTCAATATTCTTTTAATTAAATAATCAATCCATGTTTAATTAATCAAGAGAAAAAATCCTCTTTTAATTTAATTAAATATTTCCTATTTAATTAAAAGAACTTGCTCCCTTTTAATTAAATAAAATCCCACGTGAAAAAGGAAATGAAATATATTAAAATTAAATAAATAAAAATTTCCTTCCACCATTTAATTTTCCTCCTCTTTTCTCATTGGTGGAATTTTGTTTCACATGGAACAAACTCTATTATCCCATATGAGTTGTGAGAAGACTCCCACCTCCACATTTTCCTTTATAAGGGAGAGCACTCTCCTCATTTTGACATCCACGATTATGCTATTGTTATCCTACAGGTTTGGAGAGTGATTTTTGGAGGAGTTTGAGCATTAAAGCTTTTTGTGGAGAACTTTTATCTTCTTGTCTTCTTTTCTCATGCATCCATGGCTTCCATCATCATGATCCATCCTTTCATTTTCATATTAGCTTAGATCCATATTTGTTTTCATAGATTAATATTGCATTGTTATTTCCTTTCATAGATTAGATTTATTTTCTTGCATTGCTTTGCATTGTAATCATTTATATTAGCTTGCATCCTCATTTGCATGCATATTTTGATCCTTGAATCTCTTATTTTATGGTGTACTTGCATGGGCACAAACTAGGTCAAACTAAGGGCCTCCATCACAAACCCTTGCACTCCATGAATAGAGAGCTATGAGCTACCATTCGAGACCTCATTCTTGAGAAATCTTGGATATAATGACTCATAGAAGTGTGCTCACATTTTAGGCATACAACAGCAAAGTTTAGTTTACACAGAGTTTTGATTTTTATTGAGATCTAAGGGATCTGAGATTTATTTTGTGGTAACTGATTCACCCCTCCCCTCTTAGTTACTCCTCTTATATTTCCAACAAAAATTATCTCTTACTTTTTTTCAACTTTACCATGAGCATGAGTTAGGATCATACTCCCACTAGAGTGGGGACTAAATGTACCTTCTTAAAATTGAAGCACCCATCATTTAACACTTCCGTTCCCTCCCTTTAGTTAATTTATGGTCCATGGATTTATTTGTGCTTGAAGGATCCCTTTTCTTGATAGGGATTGCATTTATTTCCCAACTCCTTTTGCACAACATCCAAGCCCCAGCTGACATAGACTCTAAAACCTCCTTGAGTATAGATCAAACTACATTGTCTTATAGCTAAGACCTAAAGAATTTTGTGTTTTGTGTCCTCTTAGGTTCCCCAATTTATTTCTCTAATCTCAAGTTGGCTCTCTTTATTTTTGGTCCCAAAAACTAGTATTCAAGAGAGCTTGGGCATTTCATTTTCATGACAATAATATCTCAAGTCTTTCATGGAAATATAAGGCTTCTATGATCAAGTTCATTAGAATATTCAACCATTCAAGGCATTAAAGGATTCCTTTAGAATATTTCCTCTTCAAGATCTAGCATCCATTATTGGTCATCAAGGAAGAAGATATAAATTACATGCATTACATTCATTCATTTCTTATTATCCCTCCAAATACATCTATATATATGGCTCTATGAGTTTGTATTGCCAATAACCATTGCATTTGTGGAGATTTTCTACATTCATATTGAAGATTAATGGCAACAACATCAAGCATTACAAAATTCTTCCTAACAAGGATTCCATCAAGCAACGTGAATTAATTATAGTTTTACTACTCAAGGCGCTATTAAGGAAAGCCCTCCTCCAACAAACAAAACAATTTTTCTATTATTTACAAATTTGGGATTAGAGTTTTGGATACAAATTTGAGTACCCTTTTTGTTGAAATTTTGGAATCTATGAAAGTTTCAGTCATAAATATATGTCAACCAAAAGTGAATTACCTTAACAATGAGTTACACCTAATATTGTGATGTATACATTGACTCAAAGTGACATCTTCCTTGGATAAATGAATTTCTGGGTTTTGTTCATATTGACTTCTTGGTTCAAGATCTAGTTTTTTTTTTTTCCCTTGTATTTCCATAATACTATTTTTAAGCTGTCAAAGTATCTTTCTCTTCATATTCTCAAGGTAAGTTGCATTCATTCTTATCTATCTATGTTTTAGATCTAATTTCTTGCATAATTAGGGTTTTTTTTTTTTTTGAAATTGAAACAATTAAACCTCAAAAAATTAAACAATATCACTTTCAATTCAACTTAATCAATTTAATTTCAAATAAAAAATATAAGGTTAATTTACATTGCATTAAAGAGACTTTCTTACATATTTCCTAAGTATAATTTGAGTTTTGTATTGGCGTCCATTCATCCTTGGGTCTTGCTAATGAAACTTAAGTTATATTGAGGGTATGCTTTGAAGCCCTCTCTTTCCCATGATATTTGAATGATGGGGAGTAGAAGTCTCATTTTATTTACACATCTTATTGAGTGCTTCAATTTTCTCCCTAAACAACAATAAACAATGTTGGAAAAAATGGGAAAGTAATGATAATAGAGAACTCATTCACCCAGCAACCAAGGAAATAATAAACCCCAATCCATGGGCTAGTGACCATGCAATGATTGAAGGGTGTTTTTGAATTTTGAGGATTAAAAGTATTTTGGAGTGGGCTTTTGTTACTAGGAGAAACTTTTAATAAGTTGAAGAATCAGATCCAAATAAACGCAAACATTTATTTTATGGTTATGTCATGGAGACTTTAGTTGGGAGCTTACATGGTTGTGGTAAGAATGGTTATGATTACAATTTTCTAGTAGATTTCACTTGAATATTTTAATGCTAAATACTTTAGACAACGGGGTAGTAAGGAAGATGGCATTCTATTGAATTAGGCAATCAGACTTAAAGAGGATGAAGTGGTAATTGAAGATTTTAGCGACTTAAATGAAGATAGATTTAATTAAATTATATGCACTAATGTTTTTCTATAATAAGGTGGTGAGGTGGTTGATAGGGTGGGGGCCTAGAATGTATGTGAGCATTTAATGAGGTTCTCTAGTTGAAGAGATAGTGAATGAGATGGAAGAATAAAAAGTAGTGTGGTATTTATTTCTAAAATCACACAACATTCCAACATTCTCCTTTATGTGTGCACAATGAATTATGTTGGAGAAAGTGGGAGTGTAGTGATAATGGATACTTTGTTCACTCTATAGGAAAGGAAATAATAGAACCCAATCCATGGACTAATGACCATACAAATATTGAAGGTTTATTTCAAATTTAAGGATTTATTTATTTATTTTGGAGTGTTCTTGTGTTACTGGGAGAAAATTTTAATAAGTTGAAGAATCGACTTTGAACAAATATAGACACTTACTCAATGACAATGGCATGCTAGCGTCAATTGGTTTCTTTCGTGGTTGTGGTAAGATTGGTTAAAATTATAATTGTTCCACTTAATTTCTAGGGATTTAGATCCCTTGCTTACAAAAGAACAACAAGGGCTTGGAATTTTTTTTTTGAGATGAAACGGTCCACATAGAAATGGTAGAGAACATGAAGTACACACACTTTAAGTCTATCAAATTTGCACAATCCATATTTATGTATATATTATTTTTGATTGATTGTGTAAAAATAATTAGCACTACTATTTTAAATCATACTACATGATCCATCATCAAGATGTTGGAGAGAAAAGGAACATGAAAATGTAGATTGTGGACTAGGGAAGGAATAAAAGAGGGGAAGGGAGGGAGGGAGCAGGTAGACACAAAGACCAAGGATGAGAAGACTACTAAGAGTATAAATAAATAAATAATAGACAAACTAGAAATTAATCCAACATCACACCAAATAAGAAATAAAATAAAATAGAAAAGGGAAAGTTAAATCATGTGTGTGTGCGCATGCGCGTGCAAAATATTATAAGAAGAAGACAAAATATACAAAGAAAAAATATATAAAATAATATGAGTTTGAAAGGATGAATTAGTATATAAATTGGTAATATTTAATATATTAATTCCATATTTTTGAAGTTCATTCTATTTTATACTAAAGTGATATATATCTATATCAAGGTTTAAAATAAAAATTAAAGAGAAATAATATGAAAAGGAATGTAAAAGAAGGTAACGATATTTGAATTACTATTAATTCAAATATTAAATTATAATTAATTTTAAACAAATTATTACAATAGTGTATTGTGTGTATGTGTGAATAATTCTTAAGGAAGAAGATAATCAAAAGAATAAAAAATGGAATTATTAAAATGGAAAGAACTTGACAAGGAAGAAGGAACAAAATAATTAAAATACCAACACAAGTATTAAAAACAACTTTTTGAAATAAAACTATTAAATTATACCACAGAGTAGATACAAATATCAATACTTAAGTTTAGTATAATATGCAATAGAAAAGTGGAAGATAATAAGAGTAATAAGGAAATAATAAGAGAATTGATAATAATACATAAACTACTCCTATAATTCACACTATTTTTTCTTAAAATATTGTGTACTATACTGAACATAAGAATTAACCCACGCTAGAATTATATAAGGCAAACTATATACATAAATGGTGAAAAATTAAAAACCTAAGCTAAGAAAAAGAAAAATTAAAAATTAAAAACTTTAACATGGTAGGGATTTGAAAAGGAGGAATTTATGATCATTCATATATTGATTCCTTTTCTATCCAAACTATTCTATATCAAAGAATAAGATCAAGTAAATATTAATATTTAAGTTTACTATAATATACAATAGCAAAAGTATAAAAAGATGAATAAAAACAAAAAGATGAATTGATAATAATCCCTATATAAATACATACTATTTATACCAATTAATAATGCATACTTTATTAAAATTATGAAATAATCAGTTAATTAAGCCAACAGGTTTTCTATAGTAGTATCATTCATCAATGTAAACTTCTAAGAATTTTAAAAAAAATTGACGATCATTCAACTTTGAGTGGTATTCGTAATTGTAAAGATTTATAGAATGTTGGTTGGTTATAATGCAAGAGGCATGACACAATAGCATCAATGATATGCATAGAATAGTAATTTTTAATTGTGTTTCAAGACCCCTCTAGGATTTTATCATGACCCATCCTAGTCGCTTCAGTTATTTTCATTTAATAATTATATTTAGTTTATGTGAGAAAAATGTTACATTTGCATGCCAAGAAATACGGTGTATTCTTCTCCCTTTTTTATTTCATTAAATGGCTCCCAGCTTGAATATTCTTTTCATCGTGATGATTTTTATTTCCTTTCCTAAAAGTGGAGCAACCACTCCACAGAACCCCATTTAATCTACCTGCAAGTTAGCTCCTAATTGTAAAGCATGTGAATTAAGTCTTTCTAAAAACTTAATTTTCAATGACTCTAATTAATCATCCATGAAAGCCCAAGTCATTGATGATTGTAGCCACTCACACAATCTTATGATAGGCTTCTTGATAGGAAGCCTATCAACATTGACAAAATATTCAATGGAATGGAAAGATATCATTGATATCCAGAGGTATCAGAGTGTAGCTTTGACTAATATCAAGCGATTCTTCAAATAGTAATGAGCATCAGTTTAATGGGGAATGTGTTGATGGTGGAAAGGAAAGGTAATTTCACCACAATTGTTGATGTTGTTACTACCCTTCCAGACAAAATGGGAAACAAATCAGTAATTTATGTAACAACATGAGTGTATGAGGAATATGTAAAGAGTAGGGTAGGACAAATATAATAATTAAATGTAAGGATTTTTTCTCCTGGCATTTATTTTATTATCTAATTATGTGTAATTTTTTGTCCATTGTGGTAGAAGAGTGATTTTATTGTGAAATAACATATGTACGCACTGAAAGCCATTGAGTTCCACTCAAAAATTGACTCAGAAAATGCTAGATTTTCATAATTATGCAATCTAACTCCATGGCATGCCAAGGTCTCCTAGAGAGTGGGAATTAGTAAGCAAAACACCAAAGAGAAACATAAAGCAAGATGATGAGGATAAATTATTGGCTCAAGAGATGGAAAAGAGAGTCAAAATGGTTGAAAAACAAGTCGAATTAGAATTTGGGTCAAAATATTTACATTTGGAGACAAATATCAATTAAACTTCTTCTTTTTTAAGAATTTTGTAGCCTTAAATTTGTAGGTTTATATATCGACATTTAATGTTTCTTCACATTTATCTGCTTGACAAATATTTTTGTTAGTAATGTCTTCATTCTTTTGTAGAGTGATGAAATCAAAGAAATTAAAGTAGAGGCATTGGAGAAAGTTGAAAGTGGTTTTGTTAAAAGTGGAAAATCAGTCTATAATCCATTTGATATTGTTGTACAATTGCCTCTAAAATGTGGTCTCTTATTGTAATTATTTATGATATAAATCTTTTTCTAACATAACAAATTTTAAATCTATTCATTTATCAATTAGTTCTAGGAACGTAATGCAGCTAATTTTATTGATTGTAATGATCTTTTCAATATTATTAAAATATCTTTCAATCAATCACAAATAGGCCACACCATTCACTCTCAACGAAAAAACATTTGAACACATGGATTATTTCTACCATGATCTACAATTGTATTTACATTAAAATTAAACAAATTATATTTTTAGACACTAACTTGAAAATTTAATTACAAGTGAATTTTTGGATACATGAAATAGATGCTTGATTATAATATACAAAGTAAAAAATAAAACTACAATGTACTTATTTAAAAAATTACATTATACTTATCAAAAAAAGTTACAATATAAAACAAAATTATAGTATAAATATCAAAAAAGATTTAAAATAGTAGTTGGTAAACTTGTGTATACAAGAAATAGTTCGAAATGATTGTTTTTCTCTCACGTGCAACATGTTTTCATGTTACTCACGCTCATTATCTTAGACTAATATAAAAATAAATATGTCCTCATCTTCACACGCCATAGAGGTTTTTAAATATTTAAAAATAAGCTAGTCAAACTCAATATTTATATTATCATATTATTTTTGGTTTGTGTCCAAAAAAAATTATCTCTTATTAATAATTTGATTAAAGAGTAGTTACATTTTTTCCTTAGTAATGAAAATTAGATTTGATGCTTGTATGACCTAATTAGCAATCTACTTGAAATTTTAATTAGAAAATATATTAATAATATATTTAATTTAAATGAATAAAATAAAATAAAAATATGTCAAGCTAAGAACTTACAACCTTTCATTTTTGAGGTCTTGGATTTGAGTCTACTCAAACTTAATACATAATAATAATAATAAATGAATAGTACTTTAGGCTTTGGCTCAATCATTTTTTGATGATTTAATGTAGTGCTCATCCATAGTTTTCTTTTCCATTATATTTACCAAGCTCTTTTTATGTGTATTCCATGTATGTGTTAGTTTCAAGGGTATTGGATTTATAATTATGAAATTATTTCATGACTTGGATTACATCTATATCAATAAAGAATTACTTAGTTGATTATATTTCACTTGTTGATTGATCATTATGATTGCTAGTGCATTAATGATGCTTTAATTGTTTTTTATTAGAAAAATAGGTTTTACAAGGAACCTAAAACTTGAAAGTTAGTACATAAGAAGGCTGAAAATAAGCGTGACAGCCCAGGCAAAAAAGTATAAGTTCAAAGGCTGATAATAAGCATTAAGCCTAGCCAAAGGAAAGAGTACTGAGAAAAGACTAGGAAAAGGAAACAATCAAAGCCACGGCAAAAAGCCAGAACAAAAAGCCAAAAGATAGTGATAAACAAAAGAACAGGCAAGATTTATTCCTTGTTCTTTTCCTCCAGATCATGCATCACCTGAGTAGCCTCAAAGGCCTGTTGATTCTCCTTTGTTTCCATCTGTTGCACCCTTTGATTCCCCTAGTCCTGAGGAGGAGTGGAGTTGTCCTTTGCAGGGTCGTCCTTCATTCTGGCCTCATCCCTATCATTTCCATCCTCATCATCATGCATTTCTTTGTCTTTGATCCAGTCCATGAGAGAGATGATGTTGTTGTTGATGGAGCTTAAAAAGGAAAACATCTGATTCGCAAGGTTTTGATTGTAGTTTTCCAAATTGTGTATCCTCTATTCTGCGAGAGTGAGCCTATTAGCCGAATTCATCCTCTTGTTGGCATCCATTCCTTTCCTTGTTGCCTCAATGTGTTTCACCTAGTCTTTAACCTCCTTAATCTCGTGGAAAAGCCATTTGATTGATTTGAAATTATCAATCATGCTATTGTGAGCATTATTTAAAAGGTTTATCCCTGTCTCCCTGGCTCTGTCCGAAATAGCCACAATGGCTGGATCAATTAATTCTTCCAGCCGTTGTTGTTCTTGATTATCCATGAGGATTTGGGAATTCATGGCCTCCCTAAAGATTCCCATTTTAGCAGTCTTGACATTGAAGTTGATCCAAGCTTTCCTCCTGTCATTGGTCTTCACTTCCCCTTCCACATACCCATCTTTCTCCTCTTTCTGCTCCTCAGGGTGGAGATGGACAGGAGAAAGGGGCAGCACAGATGCCTCCTCATATTGAGAGCGCACATCCTCTAGACTCTCCCTCTTGCGCTTCTTCCTTCCACTGTCCTCCTTTGTTTCCTCTTGTGTCTCCTTCACCACCTCCTCAGACTTTGAACCCTCCTCATCATCGCTACTTCCCTCCTCAGCCTTCTCAGCCTACTTCTACCTGAGATTCCTAGGGCTTTTTCTGCTTGGGGTTATGGGGGAGGGGGATTTTTTAACATGGTAAGTCGTTGCTTTCCCTGAAGATGAGATCCTGCCTTTCTCAGAACTGAGGCTCTGAATATCATCTGAGTCAGAGGAGTAACTGGAGCTTCCATACTCCACAATCTTTATTTGAGGGGGGGCATTGCTAATAGTCTAAGCTTTGAAGTGCTCATGGATAAGTAGCAGTAGCCCCTCATGCAGAGCCGAGTTTGCAATGGGCTTCTTTTTGAAGCTGTCCATCGCCTTACTCATAGAGGTTAACAGATAAAAAGGGAAAGAAATTCTGGCTTTCTTCTAGAAATGATTTAAAATAAAAAAGTGGTGGATTTGGGCTCTATCAAACCTTGGGTCCAAAGTGATATACTCAATAACAACTTTCAGAATATACCTCCACCGCTTCTTCATGGATTTTGGGACATAGTAGGTGTCAATTTTTTTCAGCGCCTTCAATTCCTTCTCACTTTCCACAAAATCCCTAACTGCATTGGTTGAGAGCTTCTTATCCTTGAAGAATTTGAAACCCTCAATAGGGATCTCGGTGATAGCCACGATCACCTCCTCCATTTTTCAGAAGTTGATGCCATTCACCTTAACCCTACCATCTTTCCAGGACCCCACCATACTGTTGGTCACCTCCTAATCAAAATCGTGCAGCTTCATGAGATACTTGGTTACCCCACCCTCATCCAGCTTTTCCCAAACTTTCAGCTTGCTTCTCCATTTCTCAAAGTCTCCCATCGGCTCCTTTCTACATCTCTTGCCCACCATCTCTGCACACTGCACACCCACTTTACTCATAAGCTCTTCACTGTGAGATTGGAATGGACCACAGTGATTAAGCAAAGAGTAGAGAAAAATAACTCTGTTTTTGCCCCTGAAACAATTGCAATAAATAATCCACAAAGCGTGGCAATTAATCAATGAAGGATATTTGCATTTACGAATTCCCAATCTTCTATTATGAAAAGTACCCATATATCTTAACCCTTTCATATTCATAATTACAACTTGATATCCTCTGTACTTCCTTGGATTTTATCCAAGTCAATCTGACACTTGACATCCACCGGCAAAGAAGTTCTGGGAAGCCAAGTCATTTTCTAGTCTGTGTCGACCCCTATATTTACCAACCTGTCGGCAACTGGGTTTGCTTCCCGAAAAGTATGGGTGACGTGAAATTTTTTGAATTTGGCAAGGGTCTCTCTAGTCTCATTGATAAGATTTGCAATCGTCCAAGATGGATACGAATTTCCATTGATGCACTTAATAATGTTATTCAAGTCCCCTTCCAGCCATAAATTGGTGACCCCAATTTCAAAAGCCAATTTAACAACATTGCACGCAGCTTTGGCTTCCGCAAAATGATTTTTTTAGAAACCCAACAGGAGAGTGAAAGCCACAATACTGTCTCCATTTTCATTTCAAACCACACCTCCACTACCCAAGAATCCAGGGTTGCCCTTGGAGGCTCTGTCGAAGTTGGCTTTGTGCCAACCTTCAAGGGGGAGGATCCACTTGGTTTCCTGTCTTTTTCTCATTTTGTCTTTTACCTTCTCCTTTTTCCTACCTCCTATCTCAAAAGCTCCCCCCTTCCTCACGAAAAAATTTTCCTTTATGTTACTAAAGATCTTCCTTCCAACAACCAAATTCAGCTCCTCCTTGTCTCTGAAAATCCGATTGTTTCTCTCCTTCCATATGCTCCAACAAAAATGGGGCAAGAGCCAAGAGCTGATTTCCTTCAAGGAAGACCCATTGAACATACCTTGCCATTGGCAAAAAAAGTCCAAGAGGTTGGAAGGAATGCACCAGCTGTGGTCAAGGTCCTGGGTGAGGAATTCCCAGACTGTCCTGGAGTAAGAGAAAAGAACAAACAAATGATTGCCTGTCTCTGACTCATCTTTGAATAAAACACATCTGTTGGGCATTATGTGACCTCTTTTAATGAGATTTTCCTGGGTGAGATTTTTGTCCTGAAGTGCCAACCAAAAAAACATGTTGACTTTTGGCATTAGGCCCGGGAGCCAGGCCCTCGACCAAGGGGGGGACACTTTTGTACTCCATAAAGCAGAGTACCCAGAGGCAACCGGATAGAGCCCATTGGCATTATCCCTCTAAACTAGTTCATCCTTGTTGGTGCTGAGGGATAAGGAATTAAGCATGATAATAATTGGTTTAAGGTCCTCTGAGATAATAGAAAGGTCCTTCCATCCCTGTTCAGTCCTCTAGTTGCTGACTGTGTGCCCAAAAAGGTTGATGCAATCATTAGCCCAAACACCATAGCTAGGGTTATTAATGAGGGGGCCTTGATAAGGCCAACTATCCAACTAGAATAGAATGTTCTCCCCATTTCCCAACTTCCAGGAGACCTTAGAGTTAGCCAAATCCCTAGCTTTTAAGAAGCCATTCCAAACAACTAAGCCTCTGGGGCTATCCTCGCTGAAAAGAGTGAACTGAAAAGAGGGCCTTTATATATACTTGTTCACCACAGTGTCTCTCCATTCCCCGTGCTACTAAAGATGTGCCAGATTTTCTTTTCCAGGAGGGCCTTGTTGATATGAGTGAGCTTCTTGATTCCATGACCACCATTCTTTTTAGGGAGACAAAATTTTTCCCAAGCAACAAGGGGGTACCTTTTATTCCTTTCAGTTCTTGTTTATAAAAAATCCCTTTAGATTTTCTCCATCCTCTCAGCATATTTTTTGGGTATGGTGAAAAGGCTCAGGGCATATATTGGCAGGTTTTGAAGGATGGATTTAACTAGTTGACATTTTCTAGCTTGGCTGAGAAAGGCTCCTTTCCAGCCAACCATCTTCTTACTGAACCTATCCAAAATGTCATTCTAGAAGGAATCAGAGGGGGACGTTCCCATGGGGAGACCAAGGTAGGTAGAAGGAAGCTTCCCCACCTGACATCCCAAGATTCTAGAGATTCTCTAATGTCTTCCCTCCGGAGTGTTGATAAAGAAAATAGAGCTTTTTTCCCAATTGATGAGCTGCCCCAACCCTCTGGAATAAGTGTCCAAAGTGTCTTTCAAAGCCTTGGCCTCCCTAACTAAAGCCTCTCCTCCCATAATGGTATCATCAACAAATTGCTGATGCGTGAAGGGGGTGCATTTGGAAGAAGGTTTAAAGCCTTTGATCCTCCCTTCTTTCTTTTTCTTTTCCATGAGTCTACCAATACATTCCACCAAGATGATGAAGAGAATCGGTGATAGAGGATCCCCCTAATGAAGGCCTCTAGTAAGTTTGAAGAAATCAGAGGGGGGTCCATTCACTAAAATAGCTAGCAAGGGGGTGGTGACCAGCTAGGAAATTAGCTTGCAAGATTTGACATCAAAGCTAAAAGCCTTCAACGCCAACTCCAAAAAGGACCAATCCACCCGATCATAAGCTTTAGACATGTCAAGTTTGAGTAACATCCCTTCTCTCTTACCAACTTCCATAGAGTGAATCACTTCATGCACCATGATAATTGAATCTAAAATATGTCTGCCTGGGACAAAACTAGATTTTTGTTGAGAGATAATCAAGGGGAGAAGCTTAAGTAGCTTCAAAGTGAGCACCTTCGAGATGATATTATAAAATGAGTTGCATAAGCTATAGGTCTGAACTTATCGAGAGTATCAGCCCTTGGCACTTTGGGAATAAGAACTAAGAATCTGGAGTTGATTTCCTTCATAATGCTTCTGGCTCCAAAGAACTCCTAAACCACCTTAACAACATCCTTCATAATGACAAGTCAGTACATTTGGAAAAAGAAGGTAGGAAAACCATCAAGTCCAGGTGATTTATCCATTGGAAGAGAAAAAAGAGCTTCTCTCACTTCAGAATCAGAAGGAATGGCCCGAATCAGATTATTATGGTGCGGTTGGAGGATCTAAGGGATACAAGAGACAATGTTGTCCTGGTCCACCTTAAAGAGAAAAGGTTCCCAAGAAATAAGGGAGGAGAAGAAAGAGACAGCTTCAAGTGAAATATCATCTTCCTTAGTTAGCACGCCTTGATCTTTCTTCAAGCCAAAAATCTTGTTGTTAGCTCTATGTTTAAGAGTGGATAAATGGAATAACTTTGTGTTCTGGTCTCCTTCCTTGAGCCAATTGATTCTAGATCTTTGCCTCCAGAACTTTTCCTCTTTACTAATGATGTCATGTAAATTAGACAGGATGGACAGCTCTTCTTCTCTACTCGAGGCATCATACCCATTTTCCTAAATGGAGGCTTGGATGGAAGAGAGATTAGAAGAAAGATCCTCTTTCATAGAGAATAAATGACCAAAATCTGACTTATTCCAAGCTTTTATCATCCTTTTAACATTACTGAGTTTTCTAGCTACCCTGAACATAGTAGTGCCTTCCACATCTATGCTCCACCAACCCTTAATTCTCTCTAGAAGGTCAGGGTGGGAGGTCCATATTTTCTCAAAATTAAAGGGAGGAGGTCTACAGGGTTCAAAAGGGCCAATCAAGAGGGAGATGGGGGGGTTGGTCAGATCCAATTCTAAGCAAAAGAGCTAATTTGCAAGAAGAGGACTGCATCCAATCAAGAGAATTGAGGGCTCTATCCAATCTAACTTGAATACACTCCTTGCCTAAGCATTTATTGGACCAAGTAAAGTCACCACCCATAAGGTCCAGATCCAGAAAAGCCAAACCATTGATGAAGTTAAAAAGATCATGCTTGCTATCCCAGTCCTGAGGCAGACCACCCTTCTTCTCCTTATCCAGAAGAGGGGTATTGAAATCTCCCATAATGATGCCTTTTTTCAAGTTACTATTCTGAACCAGCCCTTCTGCTCTGGACCAGTAGGATTTTCTTTCTCTCTTGTTGTTGGGGGCATAAATGTTGAGCAAGAACCAAAATTCATTGGAATGAATATTGTACACTTTACAAAATAGAATGTTACTTGCATTGGAGACCAATTCCACCCTAAAAATTTTTGACTTGTATAAAGTTAGCAAGCCCCCAAAGGCTCCATCAGAGTCTGAAGCCTCACCGCTCATCATGTTACTGAACTCTATGTTTCTCAAAGAATCCTTTTTCATTTAGTTTTCTTAGATCATCAAAATATCTTGTCTCTGGTCTCTAATCAAATTCCTAATGATTTCATGTTTATGGGCACCATTTAGGCCCCTAATATTCCATGAGATGATCTTCATTTTTTACTCTTGGAAAAGTCCTTCAAGGTGCTTTGGCACCCATTCGCCAAACACCTTCTGGTCTCCTCTTCTCTGGACTCCCTTTCTGATTTCCTGCCTGCTTTGGTTGTAGAGCCCACATCTGGTTTGCAACTGCTCCTGGTCATCATTGGAGAAGCCTTGGATGGATCTTTGATTTGATTCTTCCTAAGTATCTCTCCCTCTTTTTTGAACTTCAAGGATCTAGAAGCCTTATTCGCATTCCTTGGGGTGCTATGAAGATCAACCCTTTGGTCCTAATCATTCACCAAGTCCTCCTTATTTCCTATTTTGGTTGCTGCATCTTTGGTAGAGACCAAGTTTTCCTCTGGGTCCTGGAAGATGATAATTTCCTTATTTTCCTTTTCCTTGATATCTTCCGTGGAGCCCAGAACTGGTTGTTCCTCTCTAGGGAGAAGGACCAAACCAACCTCTTGAAGACCTTTCTGCGAGACATCCTTAACTTCCTCTTCTCTAGGCTCGGGGGTCCTTTCCTTGACCTGATCATCCCCTAAAAATTAGGGTTCGGTTAAAGGTAGAGAGGAACTGGGTCCTGACTTGAGTAACTCTCCTTCTTTACTTGTCTTTCCCTGAGGTTCTTGGTTTTTCCTCTTTAGGTCTTTTACTGCATACTGGGTCTCCATAGATAGGTCCTTCTGGCCTTGTGTAGTGGTCTTCTTTTTCCAAACTTTCTTCATCCTCAGTTAAGAAGAAGAAGGGGGGCTATTCTTTCTAGTCATCTTAGATTTCGAGCACTGAAATACCTTGTGACTGATTTTTAGACAGTGAAAACACCCAAAAGGAACACTTTCAAATTCTAGCTGTTGGATATAGGTGCCAAGTTTGGACTGAAAACAAACCACTTTGGGCATATCCTCCCCTTCCCTCACTCCAACACAGATCCTCGCATAAGTCAGCCTACTCTTTGAAGCAGTGATTGGGTCAATGGAGAGAAGCCCTCTGAAAGAGCTGGCCACTCCCTTGAAGACATCCTCATTCCAAAACTCCAATGGTAGCTCTGAGAGTTTGACCCATGCCGGAGCTTGCTGGAGGAATGATTCATTTAAGTCTAATTGGGATGACCATCTTTGAAGCATGAGGGTGGCCTTTCCAAAGCTCTAGGGACTTTAACACAAAATGTCAACCATGTCCTCTTGATAGGTGAACTCAAAAGAAAGAAAACCCTTAGCCATTGTTGTGACACTGACCTGACCTTTCAAGCTCCATTTTTTAAGAGTGTAGGCCTAGACCACATCAATATTTGGTCTTGGGCCAATAAACTTTCCAATGAGCGTTGAGGACATAGAGGCAATGTTGTGATCAACAATCTCATCTGGAATAGTGATCGTGCAAGATCCCTTTTCCAGACCTGACACAACCTTAACTGGAGGGAAAGAGGATTTACTTGATGGCTTGACTCCAAAGAGTGATGCCCAACACTTTGAGAGATTCCCTGAAATGTCCTCACGTGGGTCCCCATCTCCTGACTCCTCCCCGATGCCTGCTTGGATCCCCTCCTGTGTGCCTGGTGATCGAGGTCTGCCTCCCTGTGAATTCCTGCCTGTCTCCAGATTTGAATTTTGAACTTGCGCTCCCACTCCCATTCTGAAGGTTAAAATTTTATTAACCCTTGGTTGTTAGTTAGTAAATATGATTGTTTTGTAGATGATATCAAATGATGATTATTTTGTAATCACAATGATGAGTTTTCCATGTTTGAATATGTGATGATTTGTACTCAAAACTTATTATAGTACTTACCCCATAATTGGATGTGTATGGTGTGTGTGTTTGTTTTACTTTTCTATATGACGTGTCTAATGTGGTTAAGGGAGGGAGTCGTAGTCACCTGCTAGTCGAGATCTACATGATGTACCACTCCCTGCCATTACATGTTTAGTTTAGATATATATGCATATGTACATGTTCAGATTTTATGAAGGATTGCAAGTACTAGACATCGAATTCCCTGAGTTGCCAAGATAAGCATGTCCTATCGCAATAACTCAATGGTAAGAATGGAGAGATAATGTTTAGGTCCAATCCTAGCCATAGCCTAAATACTTGTCTTGTAATGAGGACTCCTAACTGACTTTCCACCCTTTTTAAACCCATGAGTTTATCTTTGTCTGTGTTGTTTGCTTTTGAGTTTTGGTCAATTTTGGTAATGTTGCTTTTATGTGGACTTGACTATGTGATTTATTTGGTAAATGATTTAATTGTAATATTTGAGTTGATCATATAATATTAAGAATTATTAAATATTATTTGATTAAAAAGTAAATAATAAAATATGTGAATATTTAATTAATTAAAAACCAATTAATGACGAATAATTAATTACAAAATTTATTGGAAAAAACAAAAGATTAATTGAGCGGAAAGCATTTTGTAATAAACTTATGCATGTATGTGAAAACAAATATAATAAAAGTAGAAAATTAAGCATATTATGGTTGCATGATTTGAGAGATCAAAGGAATGTGAAAATAGGGATTGCATGTTTATTTCTATTTTATAACATATAATTTGATTTTTAGATTTTTCTTTTAATTTTTTTAATTTTTATGATTAATTATTAATTTTGAAATATTTTTTAAAAATAATAAAATATTTTTGAAAAAAAAAATTATTATTTATTAATTTCAAACATTAAATAAATATTAGTCATTTAGTTAAAGTGGATGATAGCATTAGTGATTCTTTAAGTCTAGTCAAACTCTTAGTTGCATATAAATGATTTTTACAATTATTAATGCAAGAGGGATGTTAATAAATAAATATTTATAAGTTTATTATATTTTTAGAGAAGTTGTGGTAGAGTTCACTTTGTAACCATCTAGTTAATATCTATTTGACTTTATCAGAGAAATTAAATAATTCAATTATAATTATAATTTTATCTCTAGTTGCATTATGAATTAAAGAAAAAGAAAATATTAATATTAGACTTAAATAGAAGTCAAATTATTTTATTAGAAATAAAATTGATATTAATATTTAATCTAATAATATATATCTATGTTATTAATTAAATCATTTATGATTAAAGATTATTTAAATTTAAAATGTGGTAATATTGCATGATATTTTATATTGACAAAGAGATTGAATATTTAAATACTTATTGTTTTAAATAAGTATATTTAGCATAACAATTTATATTAACATGTATATTCTTACTTTATTTCTAAACACGTCCTTATGACCCAAACTAAGCAAGAGAAATTGATGGAATTAAATCATGTGGCTAAAAACTATGTCTTTTCTAATAATCTATTTATAGTCTTGTGATGTTTATTTTCATGATGGTTTTTCTTTGTAGATTGTTTAGTTGGCCAAGTTAGGATGTGAACTAGAGGAATTTTTTAGATTTCTTTTATGATTATTTGACTAGATGTCATGATGAACTTTATGATTTGAATTGAGATTTATTTTTTATGAGCTTTATGCTATTGAGTATTTATGAGAACTTAGGTTTTCAGAACCAGTGTTATTTTTGGGTTGTTTGTTAAGGAACCAAATTCAATCAATATTATTCTTGTGGTATGTGACACAATTGTGGTTTGTGATTTTTGGGAAGGTAGTCTAGCTGCATGTCTATGGGAGTGGCTTGTAATGGGGGTTGGGGACCAAAGTGGCTGCCAAGGTAACTCATTGTAAGTTGTGTAACAAGTGATAAGATAGTAATTAAAATATCTTGTCTAGCCTTTTCCTTGAGATACACTAAAAAGATAAGTTAAAAATGTTTGCCTCGCCCATGCCTTGAGTGCTTGTGCTAAGGATGGGAATGAGATGATACCTCGTGAGAGGTATGACTACTTTCTCATCATCATAGGGGGGTATTCTAGTTTTGCATAGAGTCCCTAGGGGGTCGAAGTCCTGAGAGGCTGCCAATGTAACCTTAGAGTTGGCTCATGTGATGACACTCCATAGTATGTAGCCTGAGTCTCGTTCACGATTTTTTTTATTTGTCTCTAGTAGTGTAATTTTCAGATATTAGTTTTCATGATGTATTTATTGTGAGTTGTTTTTTATTAGATAAACAGGTTTTACAGGGAACCTGAAACCCAAAAGTTAGTACATAAGAAGGCTGATAATAAGCATGACAGCCCAGCCAAAAAAGTATAAGTTCAAAGGCTGATAATGAGCATTAAGCCCAGCCAAAGGAAAGAGTTCTGAGAAAATACTAGGAAAGGAAACAAGCAAAGCCACGGCCTAAAGCCAAAAGATAGCGATAAACAAAAGAACAGGCGAGAGTTATTTCTCATTCTTTCGCTCCAGATCATGCATCACCTGAGCAACCTCAAAGGCTAGTTGATTCTCCTCTATTTCCATCAGTTGCACCCTTTGATTCCCCTAGTCCTAAGTAGGAGTGGAGTTGTCCTTTGCAAGGTCATCCTTCATTCTGGCCTCATCCCTGTCATTACCATCCTCATCATCGTGCATTTCTCTGTCTTTGATCTAGCCCATGAGAGAGATGATGTTGTTGTTGATGGAGCTTAACAAGGAAAACATTTAATTTGCAAGGTTGTGATTGTAGTTTTCCAGGTTGTGTATCCTTTATTTCGCTAGACTGAGCCTGTCAACCGAATCTGTCCTCCTGTTGGCATCCATTTCTTTCCTTGTTGCCTCAATATGTTTCACCTGATCTTTAACCTCCTCAAGCTCATGGATATTTATTGTGAGTTGTTACTCATTGATTGGATGTCATTTATTGTTGAGAGTTGACTTTTATTAATGAATGGTCAGTTATTCATTGGTGGTGTTTTTATTGTTGGAGTTAGTGATTGGTGGTTTATTTTTATTGACGATAGTTGTTATATATCGGTTATTGTGCTTGTGACACTTGACATTGTTTTGGAGGTGATTGTATCTTTTTGGGTTTTGATACTTGATTTATATTTGGTATCTAGATGTTGGCTTGGTATGAGATGTTAGCATTGGATGAGTGTTATTTCAACTCAGTTATCTTTCTTCTTTAGTAGTTTGTGTATCCTTGAGGTAGATTTAGCTATCAAGATTCCTTGAATAGGATGTTTTATGATTTGATTATCTTTGTGTGGATCGTATGTTATCTCTATTGCATGGTGGGAATGGGAGCCTAATTAGGTGACCATACAGTCGGGAGGTGTCATCTTCTTACCATTTGGATCCTCCTTACATTGCTAGTTGTTGGATGCTCATTGATACATGGTACCATTATCATTCTTCATCTTATCTTGAAGACTTCTATTCATCTGATGT
>CM053793.1:735760007-736005007 GCA_028749045.1 Cupressus sempervirens
ATGTGAAAAATAATGATAGACAAGAGGAAGAGGGTTGAGAGACATGAATTAGAGATATATGGGGGAGGGAGGGAGAGATACAGACAGACAGACAGACAAAGATAGACACACAGAGAGAGAGAGAGAGAGAGAGAGAGAGAGAGAGAGAGAGAGAGACAGAGAGACAGAGAGAGAGAGAGACAGAGAGAGAGAGAGAGAGAGAGAGAGAGAGAGAGAGAGAGAGAGAGAGAGAGAGAGAGAGAGAGGTGAAGATATATATCGTAAATAGGGGAAAGAAATAGTTAGAGGGGTGGGATATTGAAGAAAGGTAGAAGGGGGAGTATAGAGAGATGAGGTAAATAAAGAAAGAGGATAATTAGGTTCAAAATTAGATATAGATGATGATGGGGAGAGGAAGAGTACAATAGAAAGAGAGAGAAGGGGACACAAGGAAATGAGAAGAAAGGGGAATTACAAGAGAGAAGGAAGGAGAAGTTGGAGGAGGGGATGTGTATAAGGGTCAAGATGCAAAAATTGTTTCAAGTGAGACAACAAAGGATGCCAAAAATTACTTAAGGTCTACCCATCATCTCTATTAAGCTTAGAGGGGCTATTACTAATTTTAATCATCTCCTTGAGCTTTCTTTTGAAGAAGTTGTCTTATTTGAAAACAACTTGAGTGTTCTCCAAGTAGATGTAGTTCTTGGATGTATCCTCCTATGCCAAAGCCAAGGGCCAAATAGATGAATTCGTTAGGGGTGAAAAGAGGAAATTCAACACGTTATAATGTAGACAAACTAAATCTGAGTGGTCAACATCCTTCGGTAACTCCCCCTCGAGTGGAGTTGTTCTTTATTCTTCTTGGGTCTCCACCTTGCATTGTGGTCAAAGTTTTGAAAATGTTTCCCCCTACCCGTTTCTTCTCCTTCCCTTTATTCCCATTTGGTTCCCGTGAAGAAAAATTTAGAGTGTATATAGGAAATTTGATTACAAAGAAGTACATATAAGGGAATAATTATGCATTTGTAAGTTACTATGATAAGGAGGAATAAGTAGAATTACATTTTGGATCAGTAATTTAGTTTTAGACATTTTTTTATTTTTTCTTTGAGTGTTGCCAGCATTGCCAAAGGGATAGATTCTAGAAATAATGATAATGTGTAGTACTATTATACAAAGTTTTTAGTAGATCATCATGCATGTATTTTTATTGTTGGAACTAAATAATCTACAAGTATCAAATCAAATATACCATTAAAATGATGGATCAAAGAGTTTAAATAGTTAAGTATAGGAAAAACCAAGTAAAGATAGTCAAATTGAATATATTGGAAGTGAGATGAATATATTTTTGTGAATTATGAGTTATGTATTACAAGATATTTTTCAAATACATGTTTGAAGATGATTGTGAAGAAAAATCTACTAGGTATGTATATGAAGTCAAGATTTCATTAGGATTTCATGTTAGAGAATGAAGAATATTTGACAGGAAAAGATAACTTGGAATATTCAATGAACCAATACAATTTGTGATTGAGTTAGGTTAAGTGAGTGCATATATGTGAAGGATTTTGCATGAAGGCACCAAATTCAAGATATTGATTCTCGCTCTAAAATTTTTAATTATTTTAAGGTCAACCATTGCAAACATGATTATGGTTTTCCCACCACATCAAAGAATAATATAAAATGATTCAAATTGATATGCAAAAATTGAAGAGATCTTATGATGTCAATTTAATGAAGTTTGATTGTAGTGGTACATCTAGAGAAAAGAATTGATCAAGAGCATAAAGGATCTATCATGCAATGGGTGTACTAATCACATCACACCACACTTGTTGATTTTAATAGGTTCACATGCAAAATCATTTAAGTAGGTTTATCTTAATAGGGATGTGTAGGATCTTAATAGGTCTAAAAAAGGAAATACTCTAACTAGATGACTCTCAGAAGGAGTTCTAAATCCCATAACTAGGTAGATCTAATTAATCATCATTGCAAATCTTCTAACAAGGCTTAAGACTCTTAACTGGGTGAAGCCCTAATTAGGTGGGTGTAAAAAGTTCCTAATAGGGCAACTTAGTTACCATATTAATGAAGATTTGTGGGTCACAATATCCATTGTGGTTTTTCCCTCTAACCAAGGGATTTCCACGTGAAAAATATTTGTGTCAAAGTGTTTCATGTCCTGAAGTTTGAATTTCTTTATTACTACTTAGTTATTTCATTTGCATGTTTCATACTAAGTAGATTGGTGCTAACATCATTTAAAGTTTTAACTACATTTATCCCCCCCCCCAAAAAAAAAAATTATTCCTAGTGTGAACAAGAGTTCATTAGAATTGGATCTAATCTCTTTGACCAAAGATTGCAAGCAACCACACATTTATGAGGCTGGCATGTAAGAAGGCATATTGCTAAACATTTATAAATATGATTTTGTTGAAGTTGATGAAATATCAACCCCATAACTCCCAATAATTACCTACATGCAAATACATGTCATAGAAAGAGAGAAGCAAAAGCTATGGAGGCTAGAATTCCCATATACGTATATGAGACATTCTTGATGAGTAAAAAGAGAAATTGCTATAATCAAAAGTGAATGAATGAATTACAAAGATAAATCGATCCTTATAGAAGGAGATCGAAACTCTAACAAGAATCTAACCTAGGTAGCATGATAATGATTTAATTAATAAGAAAAATACTTTATTGCTCTAACACCCCCCCCCCCCCCCCCCCCAGGCCTTAAGATAAACTTAGGGAGTAGCTAAAAACCTAGAAACTATTGTGTCCTAACAACAAATCCTAATGAGGTATCCAAGCATAACCAAATCTATGAAAAGAGGAGAAATAGAGAAAACCAAATGGGGAAAACCCTACTTCGAAAAGAGATAGAAATAATACTAAAAATAACTAGTGAATGAATAAAGAAGCTTCTGAACTAGGGAATGTCACAAAAGATAGGAACAAAAGATGATCATGAAGAATCTACAAAGCTCTATCAAAAGTAACTTTTGATTTGAAGAAGCTCCATTGAAATAGAGCTTGACCAGGTAGAAAAGATTGTAATCTACATGAGTACTCTTAGAAGACATTTCTCAAATCAAGAGGCACACAAAGGCAAACAACTAAACTTGAAGATACAGATGGCATAAAATGCCAAATCCTGAAGAGTTGATCAATCGAACATGGAAGTCTACATCCAAAGTAGGAATGAAAAGAAGATTGTCTATATGGTAAATGATCCATCTTACCAAAATGCATAGGTACCCAGCCACTACATTTACTTAGTACATAGGAATAAAAATTGAATACATAGCTCACTCCAATGAACCAATGAAGCATGAGAAATAATATAAGAACCCCCCTAATGTAGACAAGGGTGAGGTGGCAGTCAACTGGAAAAGTGAGCCAAAAGAATTGCATGTCAAGGAACCCTAATAAAGATGCACAAAAGAATACATATGTGTGTACTAAGGTGATCAATCTCAAACACATCATGAGGCTAATATCACATTAGAGAAACTCGTTGGACAAAGAAAAATGGAAAACAAAGGAAAAACATCAACCCCCAATGGCACTTTAATCAGAGTAGTGCATGTATAATATGGCACAAGATATGGTGAATCTCAAGAATACAATAATTTGTATGAGTGTCCTTAGATGATACTACTCAAATCAAAAGGAAAAACAAGGCAAAACTACTGAAACAAAAATATAGATGCAATATGGCACTTTATCTCATTGTATTTGAAAGAATGCATACAAATGATGTCTAAATAGACTAGAAGAGACATAAAGTTGATACAATAGATAGTGAAACCCATGATGAATCATCTAAAGCAACGAAATTGATCCCTAGACCTAAAACAACCAAGGTATCCACCAAAATGCAAAAATGCAAAAGAATGAATTAAATGTGCCTAGAGTAGAATCTAAAAAATAACTAGTACCATTAGGAAGAGCTCTGAAAGAATTTTCCAATGATACAAAGAATTCCCAAATCAGAGATTGGATTCTCAAGATATGTCTCCTAGAGTGAAAAATTGTACCCCTAATTTTGACAACAGAAATAGCCATAAAAAACATCAAAATTGAAAAATTCCTATACCACTTATATGGGCTCGAAACCAACTTTTTGACAATATCTTTTTTGCAAAAAATGGAGTCAGTATGCCCAAGATATGAGCAAATAATTAAAGGTAGGTCCAAACAGAGCTTGAAGGGAAAACATGAACAATGATGCAATACTGACGTTAGCAAGTGATGAGCATAAATTTGACAGTCAGATGGTTTTTGAGGCACAAAAAAGCCCAAAAGATGACCCCTACTGAAAAAATATCCAATTGCCAGAAACAAGTATTGGTGCTTGAAGAAAAATCTGGTGGCCAAAAAGGATTGCCACATCTCAATAAGTGATTGGTTGGAAAAAAATGTCCACTCCAAATAAGTCCTCCCAGATAAAATCGTGAGAAGATAAAAAGCACTGAAAATAAAAGCAAACCCACTAATAGGCATAGCAAACAACTTGGAAATTTTCCAAACACTGTCAATGGCGAGAAAACTACCAAACCATCATTGAAGGATAAAACAATGTGCCTGAAAATGCTTATCCAAATTGGAGACCACTAATCATAGGAAAAAACAACCTAAATAAAAAAGCAACCCCAATAATCTCTAGAAACCACCCATGGATTGGGACAAAATCATTGATCAAATCAAAAAATCTGTTGTCAAAAACCCCTAAAAACCACCAACAAAAGCCTTAAAACCATCTTCAAAAAACCACCATACAATAGGTACATTCCAAGTGCACGGTGAGTCCCCAAAAAGGATTACATTGCATGGAGAGGTGGCATTAGGTCACATGTGAGGGCTACCTAGGGATCTAAAAGGGCTTCCAAAAATCGTGCCAATAAGGGTGCCAGAAATATGGCAACACGAGGGCACATGAAAATGTTGATAGAGTGTAGTCAAGCCATAAACAAAGGTCAAACATCCACTAATCAAGCACATTATCCAAAAATTCCATAAAAATGGCACAATATCCGAGTAGTAATTTATTGGGTGGATTTTTTTCTATGATATGCTCTTTTTTGGCAGATCCCAAGGTGAAGGGTGGCATGCCTTAAAACACCCCATTGACAAGGTAAATCCCATAAAGTGCTCAAACCCAAACATGGCATTGAACCACAAACATGGTGATCAAACATGATGCTTGAATAGGCCTCACAAAAAAAGAGACACCTTTCAATAAATGTCACAAGTGGAGTTGGTAAAAAAGGGTGGAGCTTTCAAGAGTGTGTGAGCAAGTACACCCAGTGAAGAAGGACTCATTCCCAAAAAAAATTAGAGACATATGCAAAAAACTCCACATCAGTGCATGAGGTTGACCAAACCAATGTGTGAGCCAAGAGAAGGGCACATTTTATAATAAAAAATGCATTTTTTGTGTGCTAATGAGACCCTATCTATGATCAGGAGTTGTGTATCAACAAGTTGCGGGTTCCATAAGGATTAGGCCAATCTCCAAAAAAATGTGCTTGCCCATGCATGGGCTTGGACTGCATGGGGGAATGAATAGGTACCTTGCCTAGGCATTGGGTACGGAGCAAGTCCTCATTTGAAAAATATCAATGCCTTTTGTTTTAAGAAAATAATCTACCAAAATAAAAACAAAAAAGCATTCATCATTTTTCACAAAATTTTCATGTGTTTTCTTTGCCAAATCATATGCACATTAAAAAAAATCATTTTTTTGATAAATAAAATCAAAAAATTGATGTCTTGTGTTGGAATTACAAATGGGAAATATATACTTCTGAGGGGGGGGTGAATCAGAAGTTTAAACTTTAGCAATTAAAATGTTAGATGCATATATAAACTAAAATAATATATAAAGTAAATGCATCTAAAATATATAAGCACACATACACATTTGACACTTGATATGATTACCTAGAAACCCTCCAATGAGAAGGTAAAACTGGGGTGGCGATGACACCCACAAATCTTTACTCCTATAGCAATAAAGCGTAGCCAATTATAGTTACAATAGGTTGACCATGAAGCATGATCTGCCTTGTGAAAGGCCTGCCCTGTTAAATTCTTACAAGGACTATTAAGTCCCACCTTGTTAGAGGATTTTAACACCCTATTAGAAGTGTGTCTATTTAAAGGACTTCAGAACTTTCACTTGGAATGCCACCCTATTAAAGGATTTGATAATGATTGTTAAATCAACATTAGTCCAAAGGATTTTACTCTAACTGATACAGTTGTTAGAAATTAATAGTAGAGCTTTTGATCTAATACAAATTATAACATTATCTTGTTGATTTTAGATCACAATGTTCTCCTTCTTGATCTTTTCTGATCTGATATAACAATTACGTGTCCTCGATCCTCTATTTTGTCAACTAATTCTACAATTCTTTCACACTGATAAGTCACCTTGAATGCTTTTCGAACAATTCAGTCATTCACCCTTGATACCTTCCTTCTATCACTACTCTCTTAATTGTATGTAATATTGGGGCATCATCTTCCTTATAAAGACATTGGTGGCTTAGGGCTAGGTATGAATCTACGGCTGAAATTCATCCTTTTTGCCGCTTAATTCTTCCATTTTTGGATTGGCTACATGTGATTGTATAGGGAATTCAAATAGATTCGTCCTTATCTTTAAAACTTAGAGATCTATCCATAAGTTAGCATTAAAATGGTTTACATAGTTTTTTGTGCCATCACAAACAACTATGTCCAATCTATGTTACTCGACACTTGATGTTACTTATGCTAGGCACATACTATAATTACTAGGCATCAACTGTCTGCTTGGCACTTGAATCACTCGGCATGGTCTATCTGCTTGACACTTGAGTGACTTGGCACATGAGTGACTCAGCACTCATTACAACTTGGCATGGTCTTGTATTTACATATTATACTTGGCATGCATTACTAGTTCAGCATGAACTTAGTGAATGTCTTAAGTGTGTTGACACTCAATTGTCAGAACCAATCTGAGATCAACAATCTCCCCCTTTGACATGAGTGTGAAAAACACTTAACATAATTATCCAATCTTCTTGAGTATAACATATTCACAACTCAGCTTATATATAAAACTTCAAAAAAATTCAAAATTCTATAATAGATTATAAACCTCAAAATTTTGTAACTCCCTCTAACTTAATGTGCTTGTTTTGCATCCAAAATTTGTTCTCCATTCTGAATAGATTTGTCTCTTATTGATACTCTTTTACTTCAATGTGTTGATACTCTTTATCTGATATGTCTCTTGCTGATACTCTTT
The DNA here is from genome assembly GCA_028749045.1 of Cupressus sempervirens. NCBI lineage: Eukaryota > Viridiplantae > Streptophyta > Pinopsida > Cupressales > Cupressaceae > Cupressus > Cupressus sempervirens. Next base: position 735,767,317 of record CM053793.1, read on the forward strand.
GGCTTCAATGTGTTGATACTATTTATCTAATGTCTTTGTTTCTATTATTTTCTTTGTTTGTTCAGTTTTCTCTCGCTTTGGTTTATCTCCTTATCTCCTTGCTTATTTATCTCCCCCTTTTTGATACTTATGTCAAAGGGTTTACACACTGATTTTGTATTTGTCCAAAAAGGCTTTGTGGACTTCCATTTTTATTTTTAGAGTGGCATTCTAGTTGTCACATGCAGCATCCAATGACTTTATTTGGATAGCTATCTTTGCAGCAAGGTGAACTAGTCCATCTAATGTAGAAAGATTTGGATCTTTCTTCAACAATTTTTTTGCAAATCCTAGTTCTTTATGGAGTATCTCCATATAGGGGGTAAGGGAGGCTTGGATATTAGTCAACTTAGCTCTTATATTAGCCTCTTCTACTATTAATATGGCTAGTTGACTTTGTGATTGAAGCAATGAATGAAAATGCTTCTCACTCTGAGCTGGGTTTTAAGGTAGTTGCATATCTGAGACTTTTAAATTCATTTCCAGACTCAAAATTTTGTAGCTTGTTTCTAGTGTGAAGAGTGTGGGATCACATAGTTTGGTGTACAATGAGAATATGTTCTCAAGTACTTTCTTTAATTTCTCAATCTTTGTTGTCAATTCAACTTGCATCAATGTTATGTCACCAAATATCTTCTCATTTACTTTCCCTTGAAATTTTCTTTCTGACCATTCCATAAGTTTGGCATTAGTGTCTCGGTCTTCTTTATTCACTTGTTCCACAATTTCTATTAACTATTCCAATAGTGGTTTTGTCTCTTTAGGTGTTGGCAAGATGAAAGCATCTAAGAAGATGTCTTTTATTTCTTGCAATTCTTGCCTCTGTCTATACTCCTTCCTGAGTATTTCCTAATTTTTTTTCTTTTCTAAGGCTTGTTGCATTATTCCTATCTATTCTAATGTTATGGTTGCATAATCATACTTAGGTATCACTATTTCTTCATCTAGAGTTACATCTCCATAGTGAACTACCTTAGCAACCTTGGAGGAACTTGAGCCTGGGGCTAAGATCTGCAGGGGTATAGCTTCAATGCTTAGCTTTTGAAGTACTTTTTAGGAGTGCCAGATGTTGGCAAAGTTACCAATTCTTGAATCGCCTCTTTTTCCTTCTCCTTTGGTATGTCCTTACTTTCTTCATATCTGCTTTGGTCAATCACAATAATCTGACTTGCATCTTGTGTCTATGCGGCAAGTTGATCATTTGTTGTCTCTTTCTCTTCTAATGCAGTCTATCTTTGTTCAATTATATCAATTCTAATAGTTGTGTCAACCTTTGTAGATGTTTCTTCTAAAGTTTGTATTAAAGGTTGAGCACTGGTAGCTGAAGGAATGGCAAAAGGTGGTTCTTCTATATTCACCTTATCCCTTGTAATGTCAACTATTATCTTCTGAAGTTCATCAATGCTAACCAATATTGGATTTTCACATAATCTGGCTCATAGAGTGGATTGGTCAAGAATATTCTTCAGGTCTTCTATAGTCAAAGGATTAATTTTCTAAGCTAAACTATTAGGAATATCCTTAATAGTGATAGTTTTTGTAGTCATGCTTGTGTCATGTGGAGGGATCATACTTGGCATTTGTGTGTCTTGCACACTCTGTTCTTCCTACTGCTCTTCAGTTGTATCCATGTCATCAATTTTCTCTCATTTCTCCTCCACAGTAGTATTATCCTTTTCTATTTCTTCCTCCTTTTCCTCATCTTTATCTCCATTGTTTCTACCTTCAAATGGATCTTCTTCTCCTTCTTTGATAGTTGTTAATCCATAGATCAATTTCCACATTTTAGTGGATTTCTTGACAACATCTTCAATATTATTCTGAACAATGTTGAATGCCCTATATTTTGGTGCATACTATCCACCATATTCCTTATTTTCTTTGACAATATGTCCTTTTTTCAGCTTTGGCATTACCTAGGCTAGTGTAGATTGTCTTATTTGTTTCTCTAGGTTTAGATAGTAATGCCACTTATTTTCAACAATAGTATACAAATCCTTTGGCATGGTATTATCTAATTCAAGAGGAGTGTTCTTGAATTTAGACATCATTGCATATATTGATTCTTCAATCAAATTTTGTTCTTCTCTACCAAGCTTTCCAAAATCAAAATTTTTCAAACCTGTCAAATTTGCATTATTTCTAACATTTTCACAGATATTTTCAAGATTAGATTTTGGTGTGTGACTTACCACTCTAGATTGGCTTGTATGCTTAGATTTTGTCCTCTCATCATCAGCCTCTAGTTGTTTCATGTATTTTCTTCTTTGTTTCTTTGCATTGGGCCCTTTTGTTCAATAGCCTTTGTCTCCTCTTTGGCTTGTTCTTTGGCCTTTTGTGTAGTTGGCCTTGTGCTTGCCTTGGTTGTTGGTGTTGTTGGATTTTTTGGGTTGGGCTTAGTAGTCTTCTTTGCCTTTGATTTTGCCACAGGGTGTGCCTTGGTCTTTCTCTTCTTAGGTTATGATTGTATTGGTGCTTCTTTGGTTTGCTCTTCCTTGGCACCTTCTTCTTCTTCAATGTCCTCACCCATGTCTTGGGTCAAAGAAAGAGGTTCTTGGGCTTGTTCATGTTCTTCCTCTTTGTCCTCTTCATCATCTTCTTCTTCCTCTTCACCTGCACCTTCTCCAAATTTGGCCTTTAATTTCTTCATCAATTTGTCTTTCTTCTTTAGTGTGGAGGTTGTCTTTAACTCCATCTCAACCTTGGATTTCATGACATCATAGTTACCAAATATCTTGGTACTCTTATCAACTTCTTTGGCAAGAAGTGAAGTGATGGTAGATGATGCTTCATCAACATTAATCTCATATCCTAAGGGTCTTAGCCATCTTACCCTAGGTGTTGTAGCATGTATGTATGTGTAATCAATATCTAGAAGAAAACATATGTCATTGTAATATTGTTCAACTAAAGAGACAGGTATCCTCATCCTTTACTTCATAGACTTCTTAAAGTCTTCAAAATAGCTAGTCATAATTGTTTCAAAGTTCTCACCCATTTTCTCAATATACTCATTGATCTGTACAGCCACTGATCTGTTGGTCTTCCAACCAATTCTACCAAAAGATGGGAATGTGTTCTAAACATAGAAAAATATGCAAATTAGAATTGATCCAAATTTGCATTGAGCACTCTTTGTCTTCCTAACTACTCCAAGATTTTCTATTGTTTGTTGTAATTGAAGCTCTACAAGATCATAAAAGTGATCTTTATTAACAATTTTATAGCCAACATCTACTGCAATGCAGGGTACACTATTTAATCTACTTGACTGATAAAACTTAAGAGAAATTACTCTAATTGCAAATTTAAGTAGTGGATCTTTAATGGTGTCAATTTTCATTCTGCATTTGTTCCATTTTGCTCTTGTATTTTTCTCAATAACCTCCTTGGAGTCACTACGCAAGGTCTTTGGCTGATCTAGGGTTGGATATCTAGTTACCCTATGAACAATTCTTTTTGAGATTTTGATCGGTCCACCTTCCAACCAAAAACATCCATCATGAATTATGCTTAACACTATCTTGATCCATTCTATTTTGAACACCATGGGGAATTCTAGGGCACAGGTCAAACCCTTTCTCTCAACAATCTTAAATTCTTCCTTCAAAATGTCATTTTCACACACCCTATCATAGGCTTGCCTTATTTCCATATCACCTGTACCTCCTACCTTGTAGTTATAACATTTTCTAATGTCTTGGACCATTATGACCTTAGGTGGAATCATGGATAATGCACCTGACAGGTCTTTTTTATAAGCAATGTCTGGAATGGCTTTAAAATTTGGTTGTTTGACTTAATTACTAGCTAATTGGACTTCAAAAACCTCTTTTTCCTTCACATTCTTTGAGCTAGAAGCCATTTCATCAAACTAGGGTTTAACAAATTTTAAACTACGTAACTCGGCTAATGAAGAATTCCTCAAAAATTCGATGAACTAGTGTTGGATCATTGCTAAGATCTTTGCAAATGCTTTGAATTGGATTGTGAATAAACTCTTCACTCTACTTACTCGTTTCTTGAATTTGTAATGATGAAAGATGAGTGAAAATTGACCTTATACCATTCAAAACTTTCCATTTAATGCTTAATGCTTGTATAGCTGTAAACTCGGCATCAACATGATTTTTGTTCCACTCGGCATCTATAGAGATTTTCCTCAATTGCAGCTACTACGGACTCAGCTCTAACTGACTTTGACTAATAGCTTGATACTAACTAGCATTTCCCTCAACATCTATAGAGGACTTTCCATACTCGGCAGTAACATGAAAATTTGAAGATTTAGCCTTGAACTTTTCTCATCATCTTATATCTTGATGCATGCTAGTTTATTCTATTCAATGTTATTTTCTTTTTGGAACTGATGAAAGATATAATACTTTGAGTATCAATGCTACATACCTATTTTTACTTAGTTTGATGAGGTTTGACCATTTGACCTATTAGGTGAAGTGATCCCTCCATTTGATGTACTAGATCCATCTCTCTTTTTCCATGTTTTGTTCATCTCTCATCTGATGTGTTCAATATATACCTTACTGTAAGGAAACTTGGCAACAAAGAATATAATAGTTTCCACATAACCCATAATAAATATGAAATAAACACGGAATTAAAATCCACATGCAAGAGAATAGACAACATACCCACAAAAATTGTGACACAAGATATACCCTGGGAAACCCTCATTGAGAGAAAAACCCAGCCTCCAAAAGCATCCATCACCATGTATTATTCAGCAAAAATACCATTGCCATACAACCATGGAAGCCTTCATGGCCATAGCCACAACCGAGAAAACTATGTGAACAAGCATGAATCCACACATCCCATGCCATGCTTCCAACCTTCACAAATGCTCCCTTGGCTAACCTGTCAAGCCTTGTCCCGCTTGACTCTTGCCTTTTTGTCTTCTCCTTGTCACTCTCTCACTACAACAACTACCCTTGTGGTTGCTTATATAGTAGCAAGTCCCACAAAACCACCAAGTGGTATTACATAAACCATGTGCTACCTAACCCACTGACCCCACATTTAATATTGGGCATTTAATTGTTTTCCCCAATATTAAATAATTACATGAAATATTTTCACAATGTTACAATACAACTCATCAAGAATATTCCATGGGAATCTTTACATGTTGCACGTCCATATAGGTACAACATTACATAATAAAAATAAAATAATAAAATAACAATATTATGCAATGTGTGCAACACCCATTATGTCAACAATCTCCCACTTGTTGTATACATTGCATAGGGTCAATCCATAGCCACATAAAATGAACAAGGGAACAATCCCTCCCAGCACATCCACCATCATGGATCAAAATAAACCAAGTGCTCCATCCTGGTACCTGCAACAAAATCAAAGTATCCAGCATCTCAAACATGAATGATCTCACCTCCTATTATGCCACTCCCACTGGACATACATAGAAGCCATCCAAAAAGAAAGCCACCCAACCTGTCACATTAGAAGATCATAAAATCCTGTACCAACTAAAATTCCAAGCACAAATAACCTAATCCAAAGGTAATCACATGTATCCGTAGTTGTCAAAATATCCATAGCTGAAATAGCACCCACAGCAAAGTGTCAAACCCATCCAACTATCCATACCTCTACAAGTATAACAAGTGAATCTCATATCACCGACATATCCAATCTATAACCTGCAATCACAAGCCTCAAGAGCAATACCTGCCACATATATACCAAGAAGCTCCCACTACAAAAGATAATGTCAAATATATAACCAATCCACTCACAACATCTCAAAGAAGTGAATCCATGTAGTATCAAGGACATCCACAATACATAAACTAATATCCTGCAAGAACAACTCTCATAACAAGTCTCCAATGCTCTCCCAAATTCTCCACAACCAACAAAGGAAAGAGAAAGAAATAACCATGTCATCTCTCACATGACATACATGAGCACAAACCAATGATCACAATCTCTAACCAATCTCAAATCCAATGTAAGCAAAATTGAACATCTAGGAAGATAACCAAGACTAGAGAAACCATGCAAATCATAACATGTATCATGTCCTTCTACACACACCTCTAGATGTAAACTGTGCAAGTATGATCTCCTCCATAAAACCCCAACAAGAAGCCTCAACAACACCCAAACCATATCATATAACTAATCATGGATGTAAGCCTCTCACAAGGAGATCAAACTCATAAACTATTCCTAAATCCAAGGAATATGCCCAATATAAAACCATCTCCCAAATTCAACCAGCATAACAACATATGCACATGGAGATAACCAATGCTAAACCATCTCTCAAATGAACTCTCCAGAACTAACTCATGTACCATAGCTCAAGATCCATATCCATGAAAGACAAGCATAAATATAATGCAACTGAGACAAAATAATGGGCTATACCTCTCAAGTAGCAAACCGCCGAGTAGACCAAGAGTGGGGAATGAGAATGTTCATCAAGATACCCAAGTCTCCAACCAAGACTCATCTAAGAACAATCTCCTCTCAAGTCCATATCAGGTGACTGCCCCTCGGACTTCCTGCTGAAACCATCAATCGTCCCAACAAATACTTCTCTAATCCAAGAGAAATCAGCATCACCACCGTCTCTAAGTATCCATGAGCACCTGTAACCAATCAATCCATGCCAACTCCAAATGCAACATAGCAATATCATGAAATATCCATCTTATGATCAGTGTACTCAATACCAAGAAACTAAACCAAGATCATTGTCAAAGTTCCAACCATGGCCTCAGGAACATAAACATGACAACATGATCTTACCATCTCAACTAAAGAGATAACATGCTCCATATGAACACACCATAACATGTCACAACTCTAAACGCGTATCAAGAGTATACCATGACATAATAATGAAACCATCCTCATACCAAGGATAACATGCCAAATAAAAGCATAAACCACACCTTTACCAAGAACCCTATGAGTCCTCAAGATGCAACCATCTCCACACACCATGAAGAAAACCATCTCCACATACCAGGAAGAACCATCTCCACACACCATGAAGATAACCAAGAACTCCATGAGTCCTCAAGATCTAACCATCTTCAAACACCATGAAGATAACAAGTGCACCATGCAAATGTCAAAGACGCTTCTGCAGCAACAGGATCTAAGACAAACTTCCAACATCTGCAAACACTCAATAAATATATTAATGCCAAAAACTCCCACTCAATTATGGTACCAAGTCACCTATGGCATCATAAAATCCATCCTCTCCAAACCAAGAAGATATAAACCAAACCAGGAACTAATCCTGCACTCTCACCCCATCACTTTCACAAGCTCCCACTAAACCGTGTATCCAAGCTATCCATGACATATGATGAACAAATCCATCCTCTAACCATGAGAATCAACCAAGGCATCAAACCATCAAAGAACTCAAAGTGCACATCATGAGCTCCTCAAAAGAAACCAAATAACCATGATCCTCAACCAAGAAGATATACCACCATAACTATATCAGAAATCCAAGCTAATGAACATCAAGGATGTACCTGTATATCCAATCATGTCATGCCAAAATTCATGACACCATGATCACATCCATGAACTGAGCATCTGGCTCTCAATACGTCCAACCTGTCAGCATAGTCAACCACAATCCTCTGCCATGACTGCACCTGGTAACAACATCTCATCCCTTCTACATGAAGATAAAATCAAGTGACTTAGGGCATAGACAACCCAAATCCAAGCCACCAATCTAAATATGCATCAATAATGAAAGATCAATGGGCAAAGACAACTCATAACCAAGCCATAAATGCAACCTGTAAGTATAGACCGCTTACAACACTGCACAACTTGTAGACCCAACAAGTCATCATGCATATCCAAACCAAACATTGATAACCATATCATCATGAGACCAATCTGAAATATGAACTGAGTATGCAATGACATCAAATTTTAAATCTCCAATGCCATAAACTCACAATGTTACCATAGTCAAAATATACCAATAAACTATTTAGATAAATATATCACCAAATAAATCATTTCAAACCTGCACCAAATCTAAACCATTGTGTAGAGCTCTCCAAGAGCTTTCCGTTGACTACTCGAAGTCCAAAATCTGACTCCGTATGCCCAAGTTATGCCCCAATCCGTGCTCAAAATAAATAATATCTAACTTTAGGGCTCTTAAAACCTAACAAAATTTCAAAATCATAGAACCAAACCTACACCATGTTGTAGTGCTCTGAATTAGCTTTCCAACGCCTGTAAGAACTCTAAAATTCAATATTCTGAGAGAAAGTTATGGTTGTTTTACTAAGACAGTCTTTTTACCATTTTCAGTACGATTTTTCATTTTTTATTTTTTTCAGTGACGAAAATTCTGACAGGATTAAATTTGACGGCCATCATGGGCTGAAACCAAAAAACTGTTTCATTTCCTCTAAACATGGCCAAACTAGGGCATATTATATATCAAAATTTATGGAAATATTGACCCGGATCCAATGGTGAGGTCTGTTTTTACCCAGGAGGTCATTTCTACAAGCTACCCCCCAAAACTCTCATTTTTAAATCGAACATCCGAAAAAATATTTTTGTCCAACAATTTCACATGCCCAAATCTTTTAACATCCCATCATAATAGCAAATCGAAAACCCTCAGATCTGCAATAAATCATTCATATATCTTGCCCTTTTCTTTTATCCTCTCATGCATTCCCATGGATTCAATCTAGGGTTACAATAATAAAACCATAGCTCTGATACCACTTGTAAGGAAATTTGGCAACAAAGAATATAACCGTTTCCACATAACCCATAATAAATGTGAAATAAACACGAAATTAAAATCCACATGCAAGAGAATAGACAACATACCCACAAAAATTGTGACACAAGATATACCCTGGGAAACCCTCATTGAGAGAAAAACCCAGCCTCCAAAAGCATCCATCACCATGTATTATTCAGCAAAAATACCATTTCCATACAACCATGGAAGCCTTCATGGCCATAGCCACAACCGAGCAAACTATGTGAACAAGCATGAATCCACACATCCCATGCCATGCTTCCAACCTTCACAAATGCTCCCTTGGCTAACCTGTCAAGCCTTGTCCCACTCGACTCTTGCCTTTTTGTCTTCTCCTTGTCACTCTCTCACTACAACAACTACCCTTGTGGCTCCTTATATAGTAGCAAGTCCCACAAAACCACCAAGTGGTATTACATAAACCATGTGCTACCTAACCCACTGACCCCACATTTAATATTGGGTATTTAATTATTTTCCCCAATATTAAATAATTACATGAAATATTTTCACAATGTTACAATACAACTCATCAAGAATATTCCATGGGAATCTTTACATGTTGCATGTCCATCTAGGTACAACATTACATAATAAAAATAAAATAATAAAATAACAGTATTATGCAATGTGTGCAACACCCATTATCTCAACACTTACCTTTTCCTTTGTTGAATTCACAATTAGGTGCCTTTGACCTTACTGATATGGCCAGTCTTTAAACAGCTAAAGCATGTAGTTTGACTCAACCATCTGTTGTAGTTACCATTGAAGTGTGTTCTGATGCAATCCTTAGGGATATGTCTATACTCTTGACAATAATGACAGCTTTTTCTTGTGTTGTAATCCCAATTGTAGAAGTGTATGTGACTTCTTTCTCTTGCTGACTTGTTTGGTGACCACATGGATTTGGATCTACATTCAAAAGCTCTATGTCCATATTTCTGATAATTATAGTAGTAACCTTCAAATCTTGGTGCATACATGGTTTTGATTTTGCATTCATGTGTCCGATGACCTTACTTTTTGCACTTATGATAGTAACCCATGTTCTTAGGTTTGTCATGTTGATTTGCATTCTTGCTCCTACACACATTAGCAGTATGTCCTTTTGTCTTCAACAACTTTGGTGATTCTCCTTCTTTAGTGCTTGTATAACCTAGTCCTGATGTATCATTGTTGGATCTAGGAGATTTTAGTAATTGTTCAAAGTACTTGATGGCTTCATTTGGCTTGTCAAAACTTTTAGCAACCTCTCTTTCTCTTCTTAGGTCATTTTGTAGTTGTTCATTTTGCAACTTCAATGCAATTATCTCAATGTCTTTGACATTCAACTCATGGTGAGTTTTCATCATCTGGCTTAGGGTATCCAATTGCACGTTGAAGATTTTGGTAAGCTTAGTTGACTTCTCTTCCATTCTATTTGCTAGAATTCTCTTGTCTTCTTCAATCATGACCTTGTCTTCTATAGCTCTCTTCTTCTGTTCAATTACTTCACATAGCATCATGGCTTGAGATTCTTGTTCTAGCTTGAGATTCTTTATCTCCTCATCTTGTACTTTATTCTTTTCCATCATATATGCAATTGCTACATCAAATTCATTTGAGTCTCCATTTGCAAATAGCTTGGTGGTGTCAATCTCTTTGTATTGTGGTTATTTTCTACAATGGCTATCTCTTTCCTTCTCTTTAAGGATTTCATTAACTCCTCTCTGGCCTCGTCCAGTGAATGCAGAATGAGTTGGATCTCAATTCCATGGTTCTCAATAATCTTTCCCAGTTTGTAGACTTCCATTTCAAGATCTTTTCTTTAAGCTATAAAGTTTCTCCTTCTGAGAACTTAGCTCTAATACCAATTGTTTGAATTACAAATGGGAAATATATACTTCTGAGGGGGGTGTGAATCAAAAGTTTAAACTTCAGCAATTAAAATTTTCACCATTCATTAGATGCATATATAAACTAAAATAAAATATAAAGAAAATGCATCTAAAACATATAAGCGCACATACACACTTGACACTTGATATGATTACCTAGAAACCCTCCAATGAGAAGGTAAAACTAGGGTGGGGATGACACCCACAAATCTTTACTCTTGTAGCAATAAAGTGTAGCCAATTATGGTTACGAGAGGTTGACCATGAAACATGATCTGCCCTATGAAGGGCCTCCCCTGTTAAAGGCTTACAAGGACTGTTAAGTTCCACTTTGTTAGAGGATTTTAACACCCTATTAGGAGTGTGTCTATTTAAAGGACTTTAGAACATTCACTTGGAATGTCACCCTATTAAAGGATTTGGTAATGACTGTTAAATCAACCTTAGTCCAAAGGATTTTACTCTAACTGATACAGTTGTTAGAAAGTAATAGTAGAGCTTTTGATCTAATTCAACTTACAACTTTATCTTGCTAATTGTAGATCACAATGTTGTCCTTCTTGATCCTCTCTAATCTGATATAAAAATGTTGTGTCCTCGATCCTCTATTTTGTCAACTGATTTTGCAATTCTTTCACACTACTAATTCACCTTGAATGCTTTCTGAACAATTTAATCATTCACCCTTGATATCTTCCTTCTATCACTGCTCTCTCGATCATATGTAATGTTGGGGCATCATCTTCCTTATAAAGACTTTGGTGGCTTAGGGTCAGGTATGAATCTACAACTGAGATTCAACCTTTTTGCCACTTAATTCTTCCTATTTTTTGACTGGCTGCATGTGATTGCATAGGAAATTCAAATAGATTCATCCTTATCTTTAAAACTTCGAGATCTATCCATAAGTTGACATAAAAATGGTTTACATAGTTGTTTTTGCCATCACAAACAACTATGTCCAATCTGTGTTACTCGGCACTTGATGTTACTGATGCTCGGCACATACTATAATTTTGTTTTTGGCTCGGCACCTAAACTGCTCGGCATCAACTATCTGCTTGGCACTTGAATCACTCGGCATGGTCTATCTACTCGGCACTTGAGTGATTCGGCACTCATTGCAACTTGGCATGGTCTTGTATTTACATATTATACTCAATATGCATTACTAGTTCAGCATGAACTTAGTGAATGTCTTAAGTGTGTTGACACTCAATTGTCAAAACCAATCTGAGATCAATAGTCTTGAAGTGCATGTCCAATTAATTTTTTTGCCTCAAAAACCAACTTCGTTGAAAATGGACATATTTTGTATGGAAATGGGGGTTTTTTGGATGCTATGAGTGTAATGTCTACCCCTACTTGACTTTTCTGATTGTATTGTCAAATTTTTTTAAGCCAATTTTCTGATTTCATTTTATGCTTAGCAATGTTGGATTACCGAAATTGATTAATTGTATTTCATATTCAATTAATATATGTGTTGAGTTACTTTAGTGCTAGTTATTTTAGTTATTTCATGATTATTTTGATGATGATATATATGTTCATTTAGTGACTTTCATTTATTTAATGATGTTAGTTAGACGAATAATTTTTATGCAGATTCTATGGATACTTACTCCATACTTGCATATGTATGGTGTGCGCATATGTTTTCTTTATGTTTGATCTTTCTAATGTGGTTGAGGAAGTGAGTCGTAGTCACCTGCTAGTCAGGATCTACATGATGAACCACTTCCTTCCATTTCCTATTTAGTTTAGAATATTGTGTTTGTACATGCATGGATTTTATGCAGATTGTAGGTATCAGGTATCGACTTCCCTGAATTGCCAAGATGAGCGTACCCTATTGCAGTATTTTAATGGTATAAGTGGGGAGATAACTCTTGAGTCCAAATCCTAACCTAAGCCAATTGTCGTAGAAAATAGGACAAGTATCTGAGTTAGTTTCACCTTTTTGAATTCGTCAAGTAATGTGAATTTGTGATTTTGACCCTGTGTTTGATTTAGTTTTATGTTCTGTATGATGGCTTTTTGTATTTAGTCTTGTGGGCATGTGGTGATTTTCTATTATAATTAAATTGAATTAAAAGATAATTTAATTAAAAAATTATAAAGAAAATTTAATAAGTAATTATATTTAATTAATTGATAAATTAATTAAATAAAAGAATTAAATTTAAAAGATTTAATTAAAATTCTAATTTTGACTTATTTATATTTATTTAATTTAATGATAACTATTTAGGAGTTTTATTTTAATAATAAACTCTAAATAATGTTATTAATTAAGTTAATAAATAGATTATTAAAAAAACATCTCGTGAATTAATTAAATAAAAGAATTCAACTTAAAGATAAAGTTTTGGTTCTAATTGAAGAGTTTTATTTTAAATAATAAACTCTAAATAATATTATTAGTTGAATTAATAAATATATTATTAAAACATCTCGAAAGAAAACATAAATTTAATAAAGTTATTTTAATTAAATTGTATAAAGCATATGCATGAAATTAAAATATAATAAATTAAATTGCATAAAGCTTATGCATGAAATTAAAATATAATTAATTAATTAAAAAGAGAAAGCAAATAAATATAATAAAGATATTTTATATCACACAAAGCGTGCATGAAAACGTAAAAGATAATTAAGATATTAAAAGATTAAAGATTTGATATTATTTTATTATGATTATTTAATTAATAATTATTAGATTAGAGTTGCATTTAAATAATGAGCTTTAATATTCTTATTAATTTAAATAATAACCTATGCTTTAAATAAGTGCTTGCACTAATTAATAAAATGAAGGAAAAGAAAATATAAAAGAATATTTTAATTAAAAAGTTCTTTAAATGTGCATGAGAATTAAATTTAAAAAGCTATATTAAAGTTCTATTTTTGACGTATTTATATTTATTTAACTTAATAATAATTATTTAGGAGTTATATTTTAATAATAAAATCTAAATAATGTTATTAATTGATTTAATAAATATATTAGTAAAAAACGTCTTGTGAATTTATTTAAATAAAAGAATGGAAATTTAAAGATAAAGTTATGGTTCTAATTGTGGTGTAGTTATATTTATTTAATTTAATGATAATTATTTAGGATTTTTATTTTCATAATAACTCTAAATAATATTATTGATTAAATTGATAAAATATATTATTAAAAATGCTTCAAAAATTGATAAGGGGGACAAAGTTTTAATTTAATAAAGTTTATTTCAATTAAATTGCATAAAGTGTGTGGATGAAAGTTAAAATATAATAATTAAAGACATAGAGTTTTCACATGATTGCATGATCAAAGCTATGATTTGGGGAGAGGGGGGGTGGGGGGGGGAACTCTTTATTAAGGAAATTGGAGTTCATGTCTAGACACACAAGTTTGGAGGAGCCAATTTTTGAAAAGAGGGTTTTCGAAGGAAAAGGAAGATTTGTGTGTGTTTGTGCATTCATTGTTTTAGCATTAGATCCAAGTAGGATCTTGTGAGTTTGTGCAATAGTTGCTCCTTCTTTGAATTCCTGTCTTCTTTGTGTCTGTTGTATTTATGTTTCAGAATTTCTCTAGGTTGAAACCCTTATTTGACAAAATTGATTTCCATTATAGAATTGTCTATGATTTAATCTAAAAACCTCTAGTAAATATTGAACTTTAGGGTTTTCAAAACCTAATGAATTATGAAATTCACTTTTGTATGCACTTTTTTTGTGACATGTGATTTTACTATTGGGTGTCAGGTTGACTTAGCTTTGACCAGTCAAGATGTTTATCAAAGGCTTGGGAGTTTTTTCTGTGATGTCATGATGATGTATTGTACACAGTCTTTTATACTCAACCATGGTAATGTTTCTTGTATGCTCTATGAGGTGTTTTGATCTATTGATTTTTATTGTTATTTCTAATGTTCTTGTGTGAAACTAGGGTGAATGGTGTGACCTATCTGATATAACCTTTAAGTCTTTGATCAGTTGTTTTTGGATTGCTTTCCAGTCACTTGTATAAGACTGAGGTGTTTGTATGATTTATTCTTGGTGATGTCATGTTATGACATGGATTGGTTTATGCATACTTGATTTTGGGATCAGTCCTGTTGAGAAGGTTGTTTTGGTGGAATCTGTGATTATGATCAATGATTTTTGGTACTTGTCAGTTGCTTGTTTAAGAATGGATGTATGGTATGTGGTCTTTTATGATCTTTTGATTTTATTGAGCTTAGGGTAGGTTACCTATATGTAATGTTGGAAAGTGGCTTGCAATGGAGGCTGAGGCCCTAAAGAGGCTGACGGGTAACCCATTATAGGTTATTTAATAAGTGATAACATTTCATTAAATGGGTTTAAAATGAATTAACAAGATATTGGTACTAAAAAAAGTCACTAGGGTACCAAAGGATTCAAAGACTAGCTGGGTAACCTTAGAGATGACTCGTTAGTATGCCTTGTTTGTGCAAAAGGATACTAGTGCCACATAGAGTCACTAGGGGGTTAGAGGATTAAAAGACTAGCCAAGTAACCTTAGAGTTGGTTCGTACGATGACACTTGCCCATATTCATAATAGATTTCCTATGTTTCTGTGTTTGCCTCTGGGATTAGTTGATACTTGTGTCTTGGTACCCTTTGAGATAGTTTGATTTTAGGTGATTCCTTGAACCTAGATGTTGGTTTTTGACTTTTGAGTTTTTTATCCATTTGGGACTTGATTTTATCTCCTCAGCGTGGTGAGAGTGGTCCTTTTTGGGTTCCATGAGGTCAGGTGGTAGTGCTTTTTCTTATACCATTGAGATTCGACCGTCGAATGTCACTGCTAGATGTGTTTGTGCAGATGTCCCTTTCTATCTATTCCTATATTTCTATGATGGATGGTTATACTTAGTGTGTTGTATTTGATTTCATAGATCTTACAAGATGATGTAATTTATTTCATGATGTGTATTATTTCGGTCCTTCATACCCTGTGACCTGTACAGTGGATGATGGTGCATTATGATTATTGCCAAGTGGCATTCGAGATGATTGTATATTATTTAAATGGATTCATACTTGTACATTATTCTTTGATGAAGATTTATTATATATTGGATTTAGTGTTAATTAAACTTAAATGTGATTCAACATCATGGCACCCTTAAGAATTGTAATTTGTTTTATGGTATGTGTTTATGTGAATGTTAATGCTTCTGCTATAATCTATCTATTGTTGTTTATTATCTTTTACAAAAATATATTTATCAAACTTAGTGAAACTTTAACGGTTAATTTCTTTTGGGTCACATGGCGGGGCATTATATGGCATGTTGGAATCCCTACCTTTTTATCAATCTTTTCCAAATCTCTACAGGTTAATAATATTTTTCAAGGTAGTGGTTAGTAATTTCTTTATTTTGAAGGAAAATACTATATATAGATGTCCTTTATGTTCTTTTGAATCCAAAAGTTTCAATCTATTTCGAGTCAAGTGGTTTTATATTCTTGTCAAGACAAGGTAAAGATTGTAAATTTTCTAATAGTATTCTTGTTGTGGTGCATTGAAATCTTATTTTCTGCATCACTCCTCCCTAAATGTTTGTATATTATGCTACTAGTGTTAAAATTGGAGATTGGCATATTCTTTGTTCAAAAGGTAAAGACACCATATGGATGTGTGCCTATGCATCCTACTTTTTCTTTAATCAATCTTGAGTCAATATCTAATTGTAAATAGTCATCAAAGATAAATAGAATGCCTTTTATAAGTTGTATTTAGTCTAAATTAGATTGTAGTGCCAGTTTTGATGCTAAAGTTTGTCTTGGGTATATATATTATGTATCCATCATTCCCCTTGTACCACCTCTCCTTTTTTTTAGTCCATCTCTAGGATATTTTGGTTATTGATATCATTTATAGAAATTTTGCTTCAACAAAAAATCCTCTTAATTCTTATTGAATTGCTTCCATGGTTTGCTACATAAATAAAAATTACCATTTCTCTCTATAAAATTTACAAACTTAACCTCAATCTTTCTCTTTTTTTTTTCTGCAACTTAAGTCAAAAGTCTTTGCCTAATATTTTCTTGTACAGAGCCAACTATTTGAATAATTCTAATGTTATGGGCATCCACTATAGTATTCCATGTGTGGGAGTTGATTGGGATGCTATATACCGTAAAAATTCTTTCCATGTCACCTGAGTTCAAATGTATATTCCCTACTCTCTGAAGTTTTCTCTAAAGTGATTTTAATTCCTTTCAACATCTCCATGTAGGTTTAGCCCCCAATTTTTTTTATTGAAGTACCTTGTATTTTTCCTTTCTTTTATGGAATTTGAGTTAAGGATTCATTTGCTACTTTTACAACATTAATTTTTTTGTTATCCTCTTTTGGCAATTGAAAGCAAGCTTATAAATTTATAATTTTGTCCCTTATCTTTGTCGTGTTCCTCTCAATATTTATTTGCAAGGAAATGCTCCCCTAGAAAAAATATTTCAACTCTACAAGAAGGTATGTCTCTTAATTTTTTAATGCTTCATTAGAGAGGCAATGAATCTCTACCTTAGTGTGAAGTTTGTGTGTTTCTTATGATATCTTGGGAAGATATTTATGGTTTGGCATTCAATTGAGTCTTTCAAATGACTAACTATGTATCTCATATTTTGTTGCAACTTTAACATGCAAGTTTCATTATTAGTTAGGAAGTCATTCCACCAACCTTTATTATATTAGATAAATTTGGATGTCTTATCCACAATACTTCAAACCTGAAAGGGCATTTTTCTAGGTATTTATTTGTTTCGGTTGTTTGCTAGACCAAATATGATCAACACTTGAGGAATTTAGGATAGTTGACTCTGGGATCCATCTCTCCACTAGCTGCTTGGGTGAGATCATATATCCACACTACCTTCATTTTGTGCCATGGAAGTATGCCCTCATGTTATTTAAGGATAAAATTCTTGACTTTCTATGTATTTAAGATACGTGGCAGTCTCATGCTTTTTGCTTTCCTATTAAAGTATTCAACCAATAAATATGGATGATTCGAGTCCAACTTATGTAGAGCCAGTTGTACCCCTTTGCCAGCAACCTTCCTATATAGTTATTGGGCCCTAATGCATGACCAATAATCCTTAGGTAAGAAAGTTTAATGGTTTTATTAACAAGTTATATGATGCAATTATTTTGTTCTATAAAGTAAACAATTCGTTCAACACTTCCTTAAGATCTCCTTATGTACACTATTGTAATATTCCATATTTTTTACCATTTCTTATGAATACAAACCTTATAATTCTAATAAAGTAATGGTGTATTCAGCATTATAATTTTTAATATAAAATTTAAGAACTCTAGTCATTGGGATGTTTAGATTAACAGTTTAGTCAAGTCTTATGAAAAATTGTCAAAATGAAACAGTTACTTGGATATTTCAACATTGGTTTTTGATAATTTACAGTCGATCTTTTGAATAAATGTTTTATTTATTAAAATATATAAGTATTCTTTCAAAGTGAACTTACATTTGTTCATACAAACAGAAAATACTTGGAGAATGTATGTATGTGTATTTATACCGAGAACATTTTGAGTTCCAACATGGAGACTAGGCTAGAATTTTTAATGAGAACTTTACTTTTTACGTAAGTAAAATTGATGAATAGTGTTAAGTTCATATCTTTAAGCACAAGTGATACATTGCAATCACAAATTATGTGTATTTATGACATAACATAATGGATTTTTTTATAGATGATAGTGGAAGATTGTTTTGGCATTTATGTATTGGAAATTTTGGTTTCATTTCCTTATTTTATCTCTTTCATTTTGATTATTTTGTCTCTCATTGTTTGGTTTTTACCATGATATGTTCTACATATACAAATATAATTATTTTTGTTTGTCTATGATTTCTAAAGCTCATGTATCATGCACTTAATATTGCTTCCCGCTAATAGAGACTTGGGCAAAGAATAAGTTGTATGTGAACCCATATATAAGTCTCTATGCTCCATTTCTACAAACCCCAAACTCTTATTTCTAGGGATGGTTACAAAATTAATATTTTGAACCATAACCTTTGCTCTGTTTACTCAATGCTTGCCTCATTCAAATTCAATTTTGGACCACATTAGTAACACTTAAGTTCTTTGAGGGTTTTGAAAGTGTTTGGATTAGTAATTAGGGGAGGAAAAAATTGTGAATAAATAATGCCTTGTAAGATTTCTGGGCATTGAGGCTATTTATTATTTTTCTATTAACAAAATAAGGTAGAGCATGCAACTTATATGTATTAAAAAATGCATCATTGGGTTGAGAACACTTACATGTTACCAAATATGAATTTTTATTCATATATTATTATTGTATATTTTTTGTATGATTCCTTATTTATGGCTTAGCAAGACTTTTGAGGCATTCAAACACATTGATTTTGTAAAAAGAGGGACAAATAGCACCAAAAATATTGTTTTGTTGATTGAGTAGTAAAAGATGGGTAAGATCAAATTTATTTTAGTTAGATGTTGAATTACATTTTTAGTAGAAATTATTTAATTCCTAATTCACATTAACAATCTGTTGTAAATACAATAGAGAAAGTAAACTCTAAGAGGAGGGGTTGGGGATCAGGGATGGGGGGTGGTGAATCAATTCTTCAAAACTTTAACCATTAAAACATTCAGCACACATTCATCTCACAATTTGCATGTCTACTAAAATACCATACTAAACATATTCATCCATAGCATGAAAACAAATAACCATTCCACACATATAACACAAGATGTTTAGTAACCTAGAAACCCTCCAATGAGAAGGTAAAATTGAGGTGGGGATGACACCCACAAATCTTCACTATTGTAGTTGTAAAGTGTATCCAATGAAGGTCACAGTGTTTCATCATAAAATATGGTCTACCCTGTGAAAGGTTTGTTTTGTTAAAGGCTTACAAATATTGTTAGATCTTACCCTGTCAAAGGATTTCAACACCATGTTAAAAGTGTGCCTAGTTAAAGGACTTCAACTTACAATGAAGTAAGCACCCTATTAAAGGATTTACAAAAGCCTACTAGAACTACTTGGTTAAGAGATTTTATTGATTCACCTATTAGAATGTCTTGGCCTTGATCCTTCAATTAGCATCTCTCTGCTAGATATTAGATCACCTCTTTCCTAATGTATACTTGATCCTCCTTATCAGATGTATTCACTTATTTATTCTCTCTTCTTTCCCCTATTCTCTCTAACTAATTTTGCAATTCAATCCTTTGTCACAAATCCTTAGTCACCATGAATGCTCTATTTGTGCATGCAAACTTCTCTCTTCACTCTTAATTTTTTTAGGGTTTGCCTTCTTTAAGAAGACCTAGGTGACCTAAGGTTAGGTAGGAATCAACAATTGTGATTCACCTATTTTGTCTCTTAGAACATTCCTCAATCTGATTGGTTGCATGTATTGCATAGGGATTCTCAATATATATTTGTTCTTATCATCTAAAATCACAAAAGAATCCTTAAGTTGGCCCAAAAATGGTTTACATAGGATTTTGTGCCATTACAAACAATTATGTCCAAAACTGTTTACTCAGCAATTGAAGCCTCTGATGCTCAACATCCACTATATCTTCAATGTTGTAACATGGCCTCTAAATGACTCAGCATCCATTGTTCACTCGGTATCTAAATCACTCGGCATCTATTAACTTTCTCATCACTAGAGTGACTCAACACTAACTGTCTGCTAAGCATACACTGCATATCTCAATCAGCATGCACTATCTGACAACTTATGCTCTGCATACACTACTTACTCGGCATGCACTTTATGAATATGACTAAAAGTGTAATCACTCATATGTCAAAACCAAACTGAGATTAACAATATCCCCTTTGACATGAGTGGCAAAAACACTTTCTCATGCATATAACCTTAACTTGAGCATAACTCAGCTAATCTATATTCTTTACTCAGCTTGCATACAAAATTTCAAAATATTAAAATTTTGCAAGACTAATGACTTATCAGTCATACCTCAAAACTTTATAACTCCTCCTGAATTGAGTTGCTCTATGTTGTATCTAAATTTGATACTCTGGCTGAGTAAATTTGCTTCAACTATTGGCTTACTCTATTTTTACATATACTCCTCCTTTGTGTAATCTCTCCTTTCTATCTCAATTCCCCTTATCTTCAATATCCCCACTTTTTTACATATGTGTCATGGGTGGTACATGAATAATGTGTTTGTCCAAAAAAAATTGATGAAGCTCCATTATAATCTTAAGTGTTGCATCCCAATTGTTGTATGCCACCTCTAGAGATTGAATTTGAACATCTAACTCAAAAGAAAGGTCCACCAGACCTTCATGAGTAGAAAGATGAGGATCTTTCTTCATAATTTTTTTAGCAAAAGCTAGTTCCTTGTGCAACACCTCCATGTGTGGGGTCAACATGGCTTGAATATTTATCAAGGTAGCCCTAGTATTTGCATCTTGTGCATGTAATACAACTAGCTGACCTTGAGTAGATAATAGTCTTTGAAAATGAGTTTGACTATGACTAGGAGACAACTTAAGAATATTAAATGTTGTCTTTAAATCTCCCTATAGCCTATCAATAGCCCTTTGTGCTTCTTGTGTGAATAAATTCACATCACAAAGCTTTGTGTATAGAGGAAATATATTCTGTAACACCTTTTTCACATCTTCCATCTTGGTTGCTAAGTCAACCTGTCTTAGTGCAATGGCACTAGAAATCTTTTCATCAACCTTTGTTAGAAATATTTTCTCAGACCATTCTAAAATTTTAGTGTTTGTGTCCAAGTCTGCATCACTGATCTTGTCTACTAAATTCACCAATTTCTCAATAATAGGTTTATCCTCATTAGTTGTTGGGAGGTTGAATGCATCAAGAAATATGTCTTTTATGTCATATGGCACTTGTCTTTTCTTGTGCACCCTTCTAAGTAGCTCTTGGTTCTTCTTTCTTGCTAGAGCTTCTTGCAATATGCTCATTTCCTCTATGATGATTATCTCTAGATCAAAATTTGGAAGTTCAATCACCTTATCTAAGTTAACATCTCCATAAGATGTGCCTTCTCCAACCTTAGATGTATTAGGACTAGGCCTTGATGACTGCAATGATGTAGCATCTACACTCGTCCTATGAAGAGTTTGACTAGGAATAGGAGATGCAGAGATTGGTAGGGTAACCAATGTTTGAATTACTATATGTTCCTCTAGTTTCATAGTCAAAAATGACTCTTTAGTCCTATCCTTATCCTTCTCTATTTTTTCTTCTTCACCTTGCATTTGTGAGTTAGGTGCAGGACTACCTTCCTAACCTATATGGACTTGTGTCCCATCCTACTCAACTATCAAAACTATTTGACCTAAAGCATTTGGCATTGATGTACTGACATGTGATATCACAATGTCCTTTCTTTGATATACCACAATGGGCACTGAAACATGAGTGTCACTAGTGACACCCTGTACTACATCTAGACCTCTTATCTTTGTAGTTGTAAGGGGTACACTAGATGTGCCGGTATCATATTTCTCCCCTGATGATTATTTTCAATTTCATCTATACTGACTAATACAGGATTACTGCATAGTTTAGCAACTAAATTTGAATCCTGCAGTATCATTTTCAAATCATCCTCTATCAAAGGATTGATGTTTTGCATTGTGTTATCAGAAACATCCTTTACCTTGATAATATCTAGTTGACTTCCTTGGTCTACATGAGGGGGACTAGCACTCACCATATGTACCTCAAGTGCATTATGATCTTGTTGCTACTCTTCTTCAGTTGTAGCCTCTCTATCTGCTTCCTTCTATATGCCTCCCTCATGTTCATCCTTGAAAAATCCATCCTTGGTAATCTCCACTACCTCTTGTTCATCTTTTTCCTCACCTACCTCCTTAGGTTCTTGTTTAATTGGCTTTTCTATTTACAACCCTTAGATAACCTTCCATATTTGGGTACTCCATTTGAAAACTTCCTCAATATTATTCTATAAAATGTTAAAGGCTCTATATTTGGGAGAAAATCTCCCCTTGTATTTATTTATGGCCTTAGTCATAGATGACTTGTCCAATTCTAGCATTACTCTGGTTAGAGTAGTCTCCCTTATATTCCTTTCAGTGGTTAAATTGTATTGCCACCTTTGCTCAACTCTATCATATAGACTTTTGGGTAAAGAGTTGGCAAGCTCAATAGGGTTATTCTTGAATGTGGCTATCATATTATATATGAATTCCTCAACCTTATTCATTTCTACCTTTCCAAGTTTATCAAATTCAACATATGTGAACCCTTACAAATCTACATTGTTCTTCATATGAAAGAGGGAGTATGGCTTACCACTTGGAATTGACTGTGTCATATGATTTGGTCCTCTCCTTGTCTGATTCATTGGGAGCTATATACTTCCTCCTCTTTGGTTGATCTTATTGACTTTGCTCTGCAGTAGTTCTTTTGGCTTTAGGTTTATCAACTTCTTGTGTCTTCTTTGTAGTAGCCCTTGTGCTAGCCTTGGTAATAGGTACTATTGGATTTTGTTGTGTTGGCTTCACAACCTTCTTTGGTTTCCTAACTACTAGCTCCTTAGCTTTTCCTTTCTTCTTTTCTAGTTAAGGTACTTCATTAGCTTCTTCTTCCTTGGCACCTTCATCATGCTCCACTTCTTCTTCTTCTTGGTCCTCTCCTTGACCTTGTATTAGTGCAAGTGGGGCTTGAGGTGGTTTCTCATCTTCTTCCTCTTCTTCTTCATCTCCCCCTTCACCAAATCTTTCTTTTAGCTTCTTCACAATTTTGTTTTTCTTTCTCACCATAGAAGTTGTCTTCAAATCTATTATAATTTGTGATTTGGCTTCTTCATAATTGCCAAATGAGGTTACACTCTTGTATACTTCCTCTACTAATAGTGTTGTAATGGTTATTGGTGCCTCATCCACATTGATTTCATAGGGTAATGGCCTGAGCCATCTGACCCTAGGAACAACAGCTTGTACATAAGTATGATCAACATTAACTAGAAAACAAACATCATCATAATATTTCTCCACTAGTGACACTTGTATCCTTAGTCTCTGCTTCATAGACTTCTTAAAGTCTTAAAAATAGCTTGCCATCACTGACTCAAAGTTGTCCCCAAGTTTCTCTATGAATTCTCAAATTTGAATTGCAATAGACCTATTGGTCTTCGAAGAAAATGTACCAAATGAATGAAATGTATTCTACACATAAAAGAATATGCAAACCAATAATGAACCAAATTTACATTGTGCACTTTTTGTCTTTCTTATGGCTCTCAAGTTTTCTAATAATTGTTGGAGTTATAACTCAACAAGGTCATAAGAGTGATCCTTCTTCATTATCTTGTTGCCTAAATCCATAGCTATACAAAATACATTGTTCAGTCTTCTAGATTGAAAGAACCTGTGAGCAATAATTTTCATTGCAAATGCAATTACGGGATCTAAAATTGTATCTATAGTCATCCCTCTTTTGTTCCATACAACCCATGTATTCTTCTCAATTACCTCCTTAGCATCACTTCACATGGTCTTGGGTCTATCTAGGATAAGGCACCCTATTACTCATTGAATGATCCTTTTAGTGATCTTGGTAAGGCCATTTTACAACCATACAGAGTGATCATGTATTCTACTCACCATTGTCTTAATCCAGTCCATTTTGAATACATTTGGAAAATCTAGGGCATAGGTTAACCCTTTTCTCTCTACAATTTTATTCTCCTCCTTCAACACTCCATCAACACATAGTTGTCCATATAAATCTTTGATTTTCTTGTCTCCAATACTTCCAACCTTACAAGTGTAACAACATCTTACACCTTGTATCATCAAAACCTATGGTGGTATCATCACTAATGCACTAGTTGTATCTCCCTTGGATGCAATCTCAGGAATATCTCAAAAGAGTGGTTCTTTAATCTCATTTCTTATTATTGAACATTCAAAACTCCTTCCTTCCTAACCATATTAGAAGAACTAGACACCATTTAAAATAACTAGGGTTTGAGATACTTTAGATAGCATAACTCACCACACAATAAATTGATGATTGGTGACGAGTAGCAGTTGAATCTAGTTCACAAATTCTTGAATCCTTCTTCTCATTATTCCTTATGCTCTTTGTGCTCTCTTTGATCTTGAATGAATGCAAATGAGTCAAAAATCAACCATATAACCCTTAAAACCTAGCAATAAATGCTTGGTGCTTACACAGTTGTAAGCTCGAGTATCATAGCAATTTCAACTCACTCAGCTTACACATAATTTCTTCCATGCTCAAAAACCATAGTGAGCTCAGCCAATACTATCACCTTTAATAGCTCAACATCAATTGAAATTTCCTTTTTACTCAGCAACAACATGAAAACTAACAAAACTTATAGATTTCTTCCAGGTTCTAACCAATACACTGCATCTTTATTCATGTTTGATCTTTTCAAAACTAGATTCTTATAATTGATATAAAGTATATCATTAGAATATCAGTCCCACATACCTTTTGATTACCTTGTTGGGGGTGATGTGATCACCTGATCCATTAGATGAATTGACCTCATTTAAACTTGATGTTCTGCAATCTTCCTTTTTCTTCCATGTTTTGTTCATCTACACTTTGACATTCTCAACATCAACCTTCTCTTTTCTTTTATTGAATTCATTGTTTGGTGCTTTTGACCTTGTTGGATAGTTCCTATTGATGTGACTAGTCTTCAAACAACTAAAATATGTATTTTTGACTCAACCATCTACTATAATCACTTTTGAAATGTGTTCTAATGCAATTCTCAGCAACATGTCCATACTCTTGACAATAGTGACAACTATACCTTGTATTATAATCCCAATTGTAGGGTTTTCCACTGTGTTGTCTCTTTATCTACTTGTTAGATGCCCTCTTGGAATTAGATCAGCATTAATATGCTTTATGTCCATACTTCTAACAATTGTGGCAATATCCTTCAAATCTTGTGTGCTTGAAATTTTGGTCCTGCATTCATGTGCTTGATGTCCTTTCTTGTTGCACTTATGATAGTAACCCATGAACTTTTTCTTAGGGTTTTGATTTATTGTTTCTCCTATAAACATTTGTTATATGACCTATCTTGCCAAAATTATGACAAGTAGGTTTGTATTTCTTACCTTTGTTGCTTCTTTGTTCACCACTTTTAGATGATTCTCCTTCCTCAGTATTGGTGTATCCAATCCAATAGTATCATTGTTAGATCTACAAGATATCATCAATTTCTCAAAGTACTTGATGGCTTCACTGAGTTATTTGAAACTTTCAAGAAATTATTTTTATCTTCTAAGTTCATTCATCGGTTGTTCATTCTGTAATTTCAAAGTTGTGATCTCAATGTCCTTACCATTCAATTAATAATTGGCAATCATTACTTGATTTATTGTGTCTAGTTGCATGTTAGCATTACTTTGTACCTCTGATGTCTTATCTTCTAGGTTGTTGTTCATTTCCTTTTGTCATCTTCAATCATGAGTTTATCTTCCTCAGCTTTCTTTTTCTACTCGGTCACCTCACATAGCAATATTGACTGGACATCTTGTTCTATCTTAAGATTTCTAACCTCTTCAATTAGCACACCATTCTTTTCCATCAGATTTGCAGCTATTGCATCAGATTCACTTGAGTTTCCATCTACAAATGATTCAGTAGTGTCTTCCTCTTGGTAATGTGTGTCATTCTCCTCAATAGCTATCATTTTCCTTCTCTTTAGTGAGCACTTTAAATCATCTCTCGCTTCATTAGTTGATGTAGGGAAAGCTGGATTTCAAGATTTGAGTTCTCAATAGTCTTTCCCAACTTGTAGACTTCCATCTTCAAGATCTTTCCTCAAAGCTACAAAGCTTTCCTTTCTAGAGAACAAGGTGATAGGCCAACACAGGGGCAAATAATAAGAAAGAATTAATGATTTATGATGATGTTCAGCTGGTCTATACATGTCAATCCAAGAGCGTAAGCTTGCAAAAGGCATCCAAGCAATATGCTATAAAGGGATGATAGTTGTGAGATGAGGGTTTATGAATGCATCTTCAACACACAAAATTGAATCTATGAAAAACCAAGTAAATCCCAGTGATAGGAACTGTGACTTCCTGATGACTAGAACTTCAGAAATAGAAATAACTCAACAAACCTAATCTATGATAAAATGGCTACAACTCACAAAAACAAAAATATTAATGAATTAAATTAAATTAAATTAAATAGATATTATTACACAATCAAGCATGAATATTGAATATATAGACTAATACATTATGATTAAATACATACTATGCAATGCTAAACTAATCAAAATACAAATAAAAATAAACTTAAACACACTCCATAAAATAAAGAATCACCAAGTCACTTCAGAGTGGGCCTGCCTCCTCAGCTTTCTGGTGACGAAGAGACAAATTGATTTTACAACTTCTTAACCATGCATGTGAATATGGAATTTATGATTTGGAATAACAATAATCTATGTACAATATTGTGTGTTTTATAGGACTATACAATAGTTTCTTTAGCAATGGGGATATATAAAAATTTGCCCTCTTCTATATCTTACATTTCTTTTATAAGCAAAACTATAACAAGTTTTGCAACCATCTATGCAGCATACTCCATTAAAACAATAATAGATGTGTAGCAATATAACAAAGTTCAGTCTCATGACAAGAATAGGTAATTGTTTTGATCATTCCAACAAAATAGTATTATATGTAGTTGTTGATTAATATTTTGAAATGGTTGTTGCATAATAAAATCTGGTTTATGTGAGACGTGCATAAACATTTGCTGATGTTGGATCACATATGTGCTGGAATTTAACTCATTATGATATCTTCCTCACACATATGCACATTTGTTTTGAAAAATATTTACACCCAATATCAATAAGACAAATGGATATCTATGCTAATAAGAAATGATATTCAATCAATGTTTTTTTCTTAACTGAGTAGCAAATAGTACCTATTCCTATCCAACAGGCTACAGGAAGTTTGTTAAATGATAGGAAGATCTATAGCGACAAATAAACATGTTGTAGTAGTAAATATTAGTAAAAGAAATCAATTAATTTATTTTTCGTATTTTAATCCCAAAATAATATTAAATACTACTTATAAATATTAAACCATATGCAACATAAAATAGTAAAATAGAATGAAATGGGATGGAAATGGAATAAAGTAAGCATGAAATTGTATGGAATGGATTAAAACATGGCATAGAATGGGTTGTAAATGGCTCTCATCATTCCCCCCAACTTAGCTTATGGCACGTCCTCGTGCAATCATTATGATCAGGTCTTTGGTTTGAATTAAAAGCACTTGGATTTATGGCTTTAGACTTTGTCTCCACCCTAAACCATGATAACTCATATATGAACACAAAGCCTATTCTTTGAGTCACGGGACAAGATAAATTCTTTTCTTCTTCATTTGTTTCAAAAAAAAAAAAAAATTCCAATATTGATAGCCCTTTTTTTCTCATTTCATCGTATAGAACTAGGGGTCAAATGGATAAATATATAGATAAAATTGTGGCTCAAAATGCACAAGATGATTTGAATTGGGTGAAATAGGAGAGATTAGAGACAAAAAAAAGGCTATTGTAAAATGGATATAATGGATAATGTGATGGGTTTAGTAAGGGTGATGGATGGAAGATTAATAGGGTGACATTCCTCCCCCCAACTTAAAGGTTGACCATCCATGGGAAACAAGGAGAGAATAGGAAGGGGTGTTGCATAGTGATCAACATAATGAGCAATATAAATAAAGTTAAGAGATAGAATAAGGATGTAATGTCCCCATTTTAGTAGTTGACCAAGTGTGTGTGCGTTAGCCTTGTTCTACATGGTCCCGAGGGCTAACGAAGGGTTTAATGGGATCTTGGAGTGTTTTGGCCTAGTCATTTCCAGTTTGGGCCAAAACGAAGTTGATTTACTCAGTTTCAGGCATACTTACTATCTTTAGTAAGTCGACAAGACACAGTGCAAGTCAATTTTGGTGATTGGATTCGATACTCCTCGGTGAGAGCTTTCCGATGAGCTATCACTCGCATTATTCGGAGTCCGATTGCTAATACATTTTAATGCCTGAAGTTTTATTAAAGTAACGTCTAATTTAATTGTAAAATATTAAAGTGTTACTTTAATATTTATTTTATGGTGATGTGTACCCAAGGGAGACATAAGGGGTATTTTAATATATGTTTTATATTACACATCTTTTATCCCACATTGCCCATATGAGTTGAGCGGACCCGTGGGAATAGAATAAAAGGAAGCATTTGTGGCTTCATTAGAGAGGTTGAATATGAGAAGAAATTGGTGTGTGAGTTGCAGCTTTGTTCTTGGCATTTGAGGACATCTATCCTCTCTTGTAACATTCTAGACATCATTCCCTTGGGGTTTGGCCTTTGGAATTCTTTCTTATTAGCTTCATTATCAGGCAGTTTAGTTGCATTTTCGGCTACAGGCAGATTTGATATTTTGCTCATATCTTCTTCACTACTTGTCTAATGCTTATGCCACTTGGAGGGAATGGTATTATGAAGGTAGTGGACTGATTGGAGGACAAAGTGTTGTAGCAGCAAGTTTGTAAGCATGGGTTGGAGTATTATGACAATATTCCTGAAGTAATTAGTGAGTTGATAAATCTACCATGTATTTGGTTTTATGAATTCTGAAAATAACATTTTATTAGCAGCAGTTCATTTCCACTTTGCATATTATTGTAGTTTCTTTCTTGTTTATGTTGCATGATACCAATTCCATGCACGAAACACAACAAACAAATAAATGTTTAATTTTCGGAGTTACAAGGGGTTTTAAGAAGTTGAATGCAAACTGTTTACATAATTCCTTTCAACAATTTGGTTTAGTTTTTGGGACATCCAGGGGTGTCCATTTCAGTGGTATCAGAGCTATAAGTCCTGCCATCCTGTGGAGGTCTTATAGGGAATTTGGAACAGCCGGATAGAGGGAAAAAGTGTTTGACGAAATGTCAAAACACTAAAATCAGAAATAAATAAAAAACACAGGCTAAGCATTTATGTTTGAGCATGCGACAAGGGTCTTATAATTTCCGCGATACTAGAGCAAGACAAAATAGGATTTCAGACTTGCAAAGCAAACAGTCTAGTACATCCGTGCAGGGGGACATTGAATCCAAACATACAGACACAAAGGAGATATTCTGTGATCAGGACAATAATATGGGTGATCGAGATGACAGGAATATAGGATTAGGCGGAGGCAAAAATGTTGGTCCAGATCAGGGGGAGGTACTATTCCAACAGTTACTGGATACATTAGAGCAAGGGCAGCGTATGCAGCAGGAGCAGAATAGGCGAATGGACATGATGTTGCAGCTCATGGCTAGACAGATGGGTGTCAATATTAATCTAGGTGATGCCAACAACAAAAACAATAACAATGAGGGAAACAATAACAACGGGGGAAACAATAACCATGAAGGCCAAGACAACAACAATGGTCCTGAGAATAACATTAATGGTAATAATGGACACGGCAACAATGGGAATGAGGCTGATAACTTTAGACACGTTGCACACCCAGCACAAATTGCGAGCTTGAGACCTCTTCTACCCACTTTCCCACCCAGAGATTCGGTTCAACTAGTAAACGAACCACAGATTATCGAGTTACAGGATCAATTCAGGAGGGACTAGGAGGCTAGTGGACTAGAGTTTCAGGCGAATATTTCTCTTAGAGATTATATGGACTTGAGGATGAGACACATGCCTAAAGCAGGAGGGAGGAATCAAAACTTTGAGCTGAGGAAGAAAGTTGGAAAACTTTCTTTACCTTATTATGATGCTTCAGGGAAGATGACTGCATGAGCTTGGGTGCAGAAGGTAGATACATACTTGTAGCTAAATCCTATGCCTGAGGAGGAGGCTATCAAGTATGCGGCTATGCACTTGGATGGTGTTGCACATGAATGGTGGCATCATGGCATGGTGACTTTGGGGCATAATCAGATTACATCCTATGAGGAATTCACCGAAACATTGATTGGGAGATTTGACTCTAAGGATCCCGACTTACATTTCAAGGAGCTAGCATAGTTAAAACAGTCAGGTTCTGTGGATGCTTACATTGTCAAGTTTCAGCGCTTGTCTGTACTTGTTACTGATATCTCTCCTAGGAGATTGGTGGTGTTATTTTGTGATGGTCTTGCTGATCCATTACGAGGTTGGGTGAAGGGACATGATCCACTCACGTTAGCTGAAGCAACTAAAAAGGCACGAGATTTAGCCCCTTCAGTATACAAAGGAAAAAACCATTCAACAGATTCTTCCTACCGCAAGGACAAAGACAAAAAATTGTTTCAGAAAGAGTATAGCAAAGCCAAAGAAGGATCAAAAGGACTAGACAATGAAACCTTGAATGAACTTCAAAAGAAGAAGATGTGCTTCCATTGTAGAGAGCCTTGGGACTTATCTCATAAATGTTCTCTCAAGGCTAAGGCAAATCAAATGGAGTATTTTTCAGCAGAAGAGTCAGAGTTAGAAGGGGAGGATCAGCACTCCGATTCAAATGAGGGTAACACTATAGAGGAGAGAAACATTCCTAAGGATGATAGATCGTTGGCACGCTTGACAGGGGCTGAAAAGGAAATCACATTTAAGGTCAGGGGTACTATCCAAGGGCAGAAAGTGGTATCTCTTATTGACACTAGGGCTACACATAACTTCATAGATGCACAGTTGGTAGCCAGGAGAGGGTTACAGACAGAGGAGCATGATGGGTTTAGAGTCATGGTGGCTAACGGTGATAAGTTATTATGCACTCGAAAGATATCTAATCTTCGCATCAGGTTTGGAGATGGCTACGAGTTGGAGGATGAGTTCTATGTTGTGGACATGGGAGATTATGATGTCATCCTTGGCATGACATGGATGGCTTCACTAGTTGAGTTCACACTCAATCTAGAAAAATTGGAGATGAGATTCTAGCATGAGAGCAAAACTGTGGTACTTAGAGGGCTTTTAGATGGAGGTTGCAGAGTAGTGTCCTTGAGGAGAATGCAAAGACTTTTTCATCATGATGACATAGAGTGGGCAGCAGAGTGCCACATTATGCCAACTTCACCAGAGCCACAAGAAAAGAGTCATCCACTAGATGTCCAGAAGATACTTGATAGACATGCTAAAGTATTTAGCGATATTCCTCATGGGGTTCCTCCTGACAGAGGGATGGAACATGTTATTGAGCTCGAGGAGGGAGCCAAACCAGTTATGATTACTCTCTATCGTCATCCTAAGAAACACAAGGATGAGATAGAGAAGGCGATTAAGGATTTGTTGGAGATGGGGCATATCAGGCCCAGTAAGAGCCCCTTTGCTTCAGCAGTAGTATTGGTAAAGAAGAAGGATGGGACGATGCACATGTGCATCGATTACAGGGCACTGAATAAGAAAACAATTAAAAATAGGTATCCCATTCCTAGGATTGATGAGCTGATTGATGAGTTGCATGGGGCATGCTTCTTCACCAAAATTGATTTGCGATCCGGATACCATCAGATCAGGATGAGAGCAAAGGACATTGAGAAAACAGCATTTTGATGTCACTATGGCCACTTTGAGTTCATGGTTATGCCATTTGGTCTAACCAATGCACCTGCTACATTTCAAAGTTGTATGAACCAGGTATTTAGGAAGCAGCTGAGGAGATTTGTCTTGATCTTCTTTGATGACATCTTGGTCTTCAGTAAGACCTGGGAGGAGCACTTACATCATCTGGAGGAGTTGTTATCTATTCTAGAGAGAGAGTCATTGTATGCCAAGAAATCTAAATGTGAGTTTGGTATGACTGAGCTCCTTTACCTGGGGCATATCATTAGTGCAAATGGCGTTCAGGTTGATCTCGAAAAGATTAGAGCTATTGTAGAGTGGCCTACTCCCACAAACCTTACACAGCTTAAGGGATTCTTTGGTTTATGTGGTTTTTATAGGAGGTTTGTTAAGGGATTCTCACAGATTGCTACACCCTTGACAGATCTTACCAGGAAAGGAGCCTTCGTGTGGATAGGGGCAGCACAGAGGTGTTTTGAGCATTTCAAGCAGGTAATGTCTTCATGTCCAGTTCTAGCTCTACCGGATTTCACGAAGCCTTTTGAGCTTCATTGTGATGCATCAGGTGATGGGATTGGAGCAGTATTGATGCAGGAGAAGCATCCCATTGCATTCGAGAGTAGGAAGCTCCGAGGAGTTGAGAAAATTTATTCTGTCTATGACCGGGAGATGTTGGCCATAATGCATGCATTGGCCAAATTTTGATCATATTTGGTAGGTGGACATTTTGTGATCAAGACTGATCACAACAGTATTAAATACTTCATGAGCCAGCGTGATCTTAATGACTGGCAACAAAAATGGGTGACTAAATTGTAGGCTTATGACTTTGACATAGAGTTTGTCAAAGGTAAGAAAAATGTGGTGGCTGATGCCTTATCTCGGAGACCTCACTTATGTGCTTTGGTAGAGATTTTAGGAGATTGGAGAGATCGGATTATAGCAGAGTATGTCGGAGATGCTTGGGCTTCTGGATTGATTTCAAGTACCATACAGGATGATCGCTATGAGGTGATAGATGGATTGATCAGAGTTCAAGACAGGGTTTATTTGATTCCGTCATCACATTTGAGAGAGGCAATACTGAAGGCATTTCATGATGCACCCACAGCTGGACATCCAGGGGTCTTCAAGACCTATAGGCAAATTCGAGAGCGATTTTCATGGAAAGGGCTCAACGATGATTTTCAGAGGTATGTCAGGGAGTGTGTGGTTTGTCAATAGAATAAGGGAGAGCACACATTTCTTGCAGGTTTATTACAGCCCTTGCCCATTCCTGATAGGAAATGGGAAAGTATTTCGATGGACTTCATCACTAGTTTACCACGAGTGCAGGGAAGGGATTGCATCTATGTGGTGGTGGACCGCTTGACGAAGTTTGCACACTTCTTTGCTATTTCGTCCACTTACACAGCAACACAGGTGGCAGATCTTTTCTTTAAAGAGATATTCAGGTTACATGGGCTGCCCAGATTCATTGTCAGCGACCGAGATAGTAAGTTTATGAGTGTTTTTTGGCAAGATTTATTTAGGTTGTGTGGTACAGATCTTACACCTAGCACTAGTTATCATCTGCAAACAGATGGGCAAACAAAGATTGTGAATAAATGGGCGAAAGGATATTTGAGGAACTATGTAACTACACAACAAAAGGCTTGGATCAGATGGTTGCATATGGGAGAGTATTGTTATAACACCACTTATCATATGTCCATCAAGATGACTCCTTTCATGGCACTCTATGGTTATGAAGCACCTAGCTTCATGGATTTAGTTTTGGGGGACAGTAGAGTGCCCAAAGCCAAAAACTTATTGCAGGATAGTCAGGACATCATGAAAGTGCTCAAAGAGAATATACAACAGGCCCAGAATCAACAAAAATTGTATGTTGATCAGCACCGAATAGAGCGTAGCTTTGAAGTAGGGGATATGGTTTACTTGAGGCTACAACCATATAGACAGTCATCGCTTAAGAAGAGCGGAGCTAAAAAGTTGAAACCTATATTTTATGGTCCCTACAAGGTGATTCGCAAAGTGGGCAAAGTCGCCTATGAGCTTGAGCTTCTAGAGGGCAATCGAGTGCACAATGTGTTTCATGTGTCTAGGCTTAAGAAAGCCATTGGTCAAAGTGTAGTGCCTTTTGCAGATTTACCCCCTTTGGATGAGGAAGGGAAGCTTGTGTTAGTACCTGAGGCTATTCTAGATACGAGAGAGAGGAAGCTTAGAAATAGGATAGTGAAGGAGTATTTGGTCAGATGGAAAGACCTGCCGGAGGAAGATTCTACATGGGAGAGTGAGCAGGTTATTCAGCAGGCTGGACTGAGATTGCTTGAGGACAAGCAATTTTAAGGGGGGCAAACTGTAATGTCCCCATTTTAGCAGTTGACCAAGTGTGTGTGCATTAGCCTTGTTCTACATGGTCCTGAGGGCTAACGAAGGGTTTAATGGGATCTTGGAGTGTTTTGGCCTAGTCATTTCTAGTTTGGGCCAAAAAAAAGTTGATTTACTTAGTTTCAGGCATACTTACTATCTTTAGTAAGTTGGTAGGACATAGTGCAGGTCAATTTTGGTGATTGGATTCGATACTCCTCGATGAGAGCTTTCCGATGAGCTATCACTCGCATTATTCGGAGTCCGATTACTAATACATTTTAATGCCTGAAGTTTTATTAAAGTAACGTCTAATTTAATTGTAAAATATTAAAGTGTTACTTTAATATTTATTTTATGGTGATGTGTACCCAAGGGAGACATAAGGGGTATTTTAATATATGTTTTATATTACACATCTTTTATCCCACATTGCCCATATGAGTTGAGCGGACCCGTGGGAATAGAATAAAAGGAAGCATTTGTGGCTTCATTAGAGAGGTTGAATATGAGAAGAAATTGGTGTGTGAGTTGCAACTTTGTTCTTGGCATTTGAGGATGTCTATCCTCTCTTGTAACATTCTAGATGTCATTCCCTTGGGGTTTGGCTTTTGGAATTCTTTCTTATTGGCTTCATTATCAGGCAGTTTAGTTGCATTTCTGGATACAGGCAGATTTGATATTTTGCTCATATCTTCTTCACTACTTGTCCGACGCTTATGCCGCTTGGAGGGAATGGTATTATGAAGGTAGTGGACTGATTGGAGGACAAAGTATTGTAGCAACAAGTTTGTAAGCATGGGCTGGAGTATTATGACAATATTCCTGAAGTAATTAGTGAGTTGATAAATCTGCCATGTATTTGGTTTTATGAATTCTGAAAATAACATTTTATTAGCAGCACTTCATTTTCACTTTGCATATTATTGTAGTTTATTTCTTGTTTATGTTGTATGATACCAATTCCATGCACGAAACACAACAAACAAATAAACGTTTGATTTTCGGAGTTATAAGGGGTTTTAAGAAGTTGAATGCAAACTGTTTGACATAATTCCTTTCAGCAATTTGGTTTAGTTTTTGGGACATCCAAGGGTGTCCATTTCAAAGGGGAAAAAAAATTGATTATTTTAGCAAAATACATTTTCGGAGAGATGAACACTGCAATATAGAGTAGCTCAACAAATATCGCCACCAAAAGGAATGAATCTGTTGGAATACTTTTAGAATAACTGAGGGGGGGGGGGGGGGGGGGGGTTGGTGAATCAATTATCCAAGGTCCAAATGTATAACTAAAACTTTTCACAGATCATTGAACCTATAAAGCATTTATCTTCATCATGCATGCATCCATAAGATTATGCAATCACATAAAACTTGTAGGTTACTATCAAATCAACTTGCAGAAATGTAAACATGAAACATAATAGATTCATCAACACATTTGACACAATGATTTATGTGGAAACTAAATTTGGGAAAACCACCAATAACATGCTACTCTTTTTTCACTCTTCTGAAGTGATGCCCTATGAAAGGCCAACCCTGTTAAAGGTTACAATACACACTGTTGAATGTGACCCTGATAAAGGATTTCAATCACCCTATTAGGAGTGAGCCTTCTTAGAGGACTTCAGACCATTCACTTGGAATTTCACTTGGTTAAAGGATTTACAAATGATTTTCATGTCAACCTTAATCGAAAGGATTTATCCTAGACTAATACAATTTTTAGAGAGTAATAGTAAGGCTTGATCTGATACAACTTACAACTTCATTTGCAGATTATAGATCACTGTTCAGTCCTCAATTTTGCTTAGCCTTCATACTTTGTAATTTTGATAGCTTGTTCACCCTTTAAGCATTCATCTCCTTAAGCCTCCTTGCTTAGCATGCCAATGTAGACTCTTCTCTTAGGGCACTTGATGAAGTAGAGCCCTTGACTCCTTGTTTTCCTTAGGTTCTCACAGCTAACTCTCTTTGCTTCATGACTAGCCATTCCTATAAATAGGAAATTAAGAATTTTTTTTGCTAAATTTCCATCATCCAATTTAGGGTTAGGATGGATTAGGTAGGATATAATGAATCTATCCCACATTCCATCTCTTCTCTAGAAACTTCTCCTAGAATCCTCTTTGAATTTGCCTAAAAATGGTTTACCTTGAATTGTGTGCCACCAACTCATTATCCTTATCTTCCACCTGGTTCACATAATCCAAGAAAACAAACTTGTTAGCTCAAATTTATCAAATTCATGATCTTTTAAATAATGCAACAACTCGACATTATCTTTCTTTTGATGCTTAGCACATACTGTTTTGCTCAGCATCCACTATGAAATTACTCGGTATGAACTAAAGTTTACTAGTGCTTGGCATCAACTAAACTTTACTGGACATTCACTATTTTGCTTGGCACACACTAGAATGAACTTTTACTCGGCTTCAACTAATTTTCTGCTCGGCTTACACTGACTTTTCTTTGCACCTACTATCCACTTGGTCAAGCTTGGCAGACAAACTTTGCCTAACTTGTTCTTTTAAACTTTCTTAGTATAACCAACCTTTGTAACCTTAAATAGACTATAACCAACCTTTTTAACCTTAAGTAGACTATCAATACATCATGTGATCACTATCTCAACTAATTCTTATACTTCATTACCTAATCATAACTCGACCTTACCTCTAGGTGCCATTGTTACATCTTTTGATCAAATCCTCTTCATAAATCAACAAAGTGATAGTACTTAAATCATATAAGTAGTTTCCTTACCAAAAAATAGTAGGTTTTACATTAGTGAAAAAATAATAATTGAAACATACTTGTATGTTCTCAATAATCTCTCTTTACAATCTCCCTCTTTGATTAACTTCTTCAATCCATTCTCAACAAAATCAGCAACAAGGAACCAAGAAAGGCATCCAAAATTGCAACACCACAAAATACCATCATCTAACTAAAAGCATTAGAGAGAAGATCACTAGAAGGAACCATAACACTAGGACAAAGGAGGGCTTGTGGGACCAACATCATCAATTGAAGCATTGCAGATCATACAATAGGGAGCACTTTTCACTAAAAACACCTCAATTGAACAAGCAACACATACTAGGGGCAATCAAAGATTTGAGGATCACACTGAGCTGCAAGAGGAGTAGAGCGATAGGAGGTGCAAATGAACCATTGAAGCCAATGAGTGTTCCTGGAAATAATGATTAGCAGAGATACCAAGAACATCATTTATCGCTTTTTTTTCTCTTTTCTAATTTTTTTCTTTTTTTTTGAATAAATTTTGATAATGACAAGTGACCGCTGGCAAGCCAATTTTCAATCACTCACTGCTTAATAGTATTATAAAATAGTTTTCACCACTAGGAATTTATTTTGCAGTTAACATCCATTGGAAACTAGTTTTGAGATATTAACTGGCGAACAATGCCCGAAGGTTTTCATTGTTGGATCTTTTTTTGCTTTTTTTCTTTTTCTTTTTCTTTTTTTTTTGAATTTTTTCTCTTTTTTTTCTTTTTTTTTTCTTTTTTAGTAACTGCATAGAATGACCAAAAAGAATAAAATCCTGACAGGGATGATGAAAAATGATACCATCCAAAACTTAAGTTTTATCCATGATCACACATAAGGTGTTGTTGAAAATCGATTGCAGAAGGAACTAGAAATGATGACTAGGAATAATCTCCACAAAACTAAAATAAAAAATGTTGATCCATGTAGCCCACAAAACTAAATTTGAAATGTGCTTGCAGAACTTTGGAACACACTAGCACACTTGTGTAAGATAATCACTTATAAGGATGATGGTTCGTATGATATAGTGCTTTGACAAAACTAGATCAACTAGCATAAAGTTGTGCTACATATCCAATCCTTGTAAAGAATAAGATATATCCATTTCTTGAAATAAATACACCTTCATTACCAAGGATAAGGTCATAGAGTGAAATACCAATGATATTCTCCAATGTATCCATAAAACTTTAAGAGGAGGAGATAGGACTCGAGGAAGGAGTGTGATGATCTACAATATCTTCAAACTATTTTCGGATGTTTAGCTCTATTGGTGTAAATAAGTATTCACTATTTACACTTAAGTTTACTTAGGTTAATGCATTATTTTATTATTTATTAGTTTGACACCTAGGAGTATGCATACTCCTATGAGTTGTCTTGTTGACAACATAGGAGTTAGCAACTCTTTTAAGCACATGGTGTCTACAACATCTCTATACGAGATACACATTGTCATACTTAGCCTCTCATGCACAATGGAGGATAATCCACTTCTATTATACATGTGCTTAGTTGTCATGCTTATCTCCTAGCTTATTGTAGAAGCATTTTAGATGCATCTTAGAGGCCTTTATATTCAGGCACTGCTAGTGTGTATGTACATAACATTACCTGAATACAATTTCATATTGTTATTCTGATAATACTTTATTGGTCCATTCTGTGCTAGTGCTTGAGTTCCTTGATCTTGGGTGATTTTGCCATAAGGAAAATTCTTACAAGCTCAAAATGAATCATGAATTTCATAAACCAAGATGCATATTTTCCTTCATGTGATAAATCACCAAAGAAATAAATCGCATCTCAAGGAGGTGAAAAACCTATTCCAAATTTTTCATGTGATCTTGAATAGTGAGGCACAGGTGAAATAGACATGCACCAGATAGCTACCCACACAATATTAACAAAGCCAACATAGTGTGTTATACAATTCTGGTGTAGAGAAGCATTATCGACTGGTATTTGTTCTAAGAGCATGTCACCACAACAAGAGACCTATAACCATATTCTCAAAACCAAGCATGTCAAGTATAGTGAAGTAATTTGTATCCAATTAATAACTCTATCATTAAATGAATAATTTTTTTTACAAATGATAGGTATAGTTATTAATATGAATAAACACTTGATAAAAATGAAAGAATGTAATTACAATGAATTATGCCAACCAACATAAGAATACATACCTTGATGTGGTCCAAGAATTACATAATGAGGTATATCAAAAGCATCAATGAACATTTATTAAGATTCAATCAAGAATTAGGAAAGTCAAGGGATTCCCCCCAACTTAATTTCATGCTACAAGGTCACAAAATCATTAGGAGAAAAAGAAATTAGGCAACCCAAGAGAGAATAACACATCTGTAGAATTTTCTGAGCCTAATCAAATATTTCAATAATTCAATGGATGTACCCTCAAATTTATGTTATAAAAGGATAGGGAATTCAAATCATCCAAGGAATCAAGAAATGGATTTATTACTTCTTATCAATGAATGATCATTGTAAGATACAAGAACCAAGAATGAAGAATATATGGACATTAATACCTTGATCCTTGTTAAATAAATAAATCATCCATAGTGTATTTGGTCATCTTAGGACAATAAATAGATTTAGCAATGACGAATAATGTGCATCCAATTGTAACACACTTGTCATTAATGCATTTAATCCCTTATAATTGTGCTTAATCAATTATTGGTCCCAAATCAACATGTGAGGAATACACATTTTAACCATAGGCCTCCAAATATCAATATGTATAATTACAAAAGTAGTAGAATATAGATCTTGGAGGATATGGTGGCATATTCATGAAATATGGAATGCACATGGTCTAATATAACTTAGTGCATGATTAATATTATCACACATACTTATGAGTCCAATAATTAAAATTGATGCAATTTAAAGTATGGGCTCATTTGTGTGTATAAGAAATTCACTAAGTGGAAAAGAAAAACAAAGTTTATTATAATTAAATAAATAATATTGTTCTTCTAATTTGATTAAACCAAAATCACATTCCTTATATGCATCAATACATTCCAAAGTTGATTTATCAATTTTAAGCATATCATTAATGGTAAAGGGATCCATGAAAGCTCAATATTATATGTCTCATTAGCCACCTTATTATGAAGTGTTGTTTGAGGCAATATAGTTGTGTTTGGTGGAGAGGGTAGAGTGCAATGTGAATGGAATGAATTTGGTAAGAAGTGTGAAGGAGATAAAGTATATGGAAATAAGTAGGATGGGTGGAACGAAGATGGTAAAGATGAGTATAGGGGTTGTTGTGAGTATTCTTGATTCCATTTATTATGCATATTACGTAAAGAAGTGTGTTTTGAAGAAACATGTTGGATTTGAAATGAAATAGAGTGACAATACATGTTACCAACATAATGCATACCATGATCTTCTTGAGTTGGTGCTTGAGATTGTTCATCCATTATAAGAAAGACTTGGTCACTTCCACCCTTATCATGGTAAGGATCAGAAATAGCTTACACCTCATTCACCATGTACTTGTGATTGTTCAGGCATATACATTGGTCATCTTTCTTGTAGCAATCAGAACAACAAGTGGTTAGATTTTCATCACCAAAATCACATTGTTCTAAGAATTCTTCAATGATATTTTCTTGGTCAGACATAAAGATACCATTTGTACATACATGTGATGATGGAAGATCAATATCTTTTAAGATGCATTCATTAGGTAGAGAGGGTATTAAAATTTCACCTTTGATCATTGTGATTTCCCCACCAATTTCATCTTTTATTTTAAAATTTTGAAGGTGGAGGTCTAGGGGTGGTAGCCACCAATGGGGTCAAGGGGCAATGCCCCTTGCGGTGTCCTAGGGCAATGCCCAAGGTGCGCTCCTTGAAGTACAAGGCAAGTTCGAGGGGCAGTGTCCCTAACACCAAGCACATTTTGCCTCTTGTGTTACTTCCAAATTTTGCATTTTTGAAGCAATTTTCAACCAAAATTGATATACTTAAACAATCTTGAAAATGCATCGTTTTTAACATTTTTCTTCAAAAGTGTAATTTCTTTACCAATAACTCACAACAACTAATGATAATATAAAATTGAACCTAGTTTCTAAAGTAACTAATGAATCTAATTTCTAAGCCTACTTGCAAACTCTAAAGCAATGCATCTATTTGATTTAACCAACTCAAATTAAGATTAATTACTTAAGCAAGGCTAGCAATTTTAAAAGCTTTCATCCTAATGCATTGTTCCTAACTCAACTCATCAAGCTAACATGTTTTTGACACCTTTCCCCAGCAATGGCGCCAAAATGATAGGCCAACACTAGGGATAATAATAAGAAAGAATTAATGATTTATGATGATGTTTGGCTAGTCTATACGTGTCAATCTGAGAGCGTAAGCTTGCAAAAGGCATTCGAGCAATATGTTATCAAGGGATGATAGTTGTGAGATGAGGGTTTATGAATGCATCTTCAACACACAAAATTGAATCTATGAAAAACCAAGTAAATCCTAGCAACAGGAATTGTCACTTCCTAGCGACAGGAACTTTAGGAATAGAAATAACTCAACAAAACTAATTTGTGATAAAATGGCTACAACTTACAAAAACTAATATATTAATTTAAAAATTAAATAAAATAGATATTATTACACAATCAAGCTCAAATATTGAAAATATAGACTAATACATTATGATTAAATACATACTGTGCAATGCTAAACTAATCAAAATATAAATAAAAACAAACTTAAATACACTCTATAAAATAAAGAATCACCAGGTGACTTCGGAGTGGGCCTGCCTCCTCATCTTCTTGGTGATGATGAGACAAATTGATTTTACAACTTCTTAACCATGCACATGAATATAGAATTTATGATTTGGAATAATAATAATCTTTGTACAATACTGTGCATTCTGTAGGACTATAAAATAGTTTCTTTAGCGGTGGGGATATATAAAAATCTGCCCTTTTCTAAATCTTATATTTCTTTTATAGGCATAACTATAATAGCTTTTGCAACCATTTGTGCAACATACTGCATAAAAACAATAACAAATGTGTAGCAATATAACAAAGTTTGGTCTCATGCCAAGAATAGGTAATTGTTTTGATTGTTCCAACAAAATAGCATAATTTGTAGTTGTTGATTAATGGTTTGAAATGATTGTTACATAATAGAATCTAGTTCATGTGAGACATGCATATAAGTTTGCTAATGTTAGATCATTTATGTGCTGGCATTTAACTCATTATGATATCTTCCTCACACATATGCACATTTGTTTTCAAAAATATTTGCACCCAATATCAGTAAGACAAATGTATATCTATGCTGATAAGAAATGATATTCAATCAATATTTTTTTCTAAATTGAGTAGAAAATATTATCTATTCGTATCCAACAGGCAGCAGGAAGTTTGTTAAATGATAGGAAGATCTATAGCGACAAATCAACATGTTATAGTAGTAAAGATTAGTAAAAGAAATCAATTAATGTATTTTCTATATTTTAATCCCAAAACAATGTTAAATAGCACTTATAAATATGAAACCATATGCAATATAAAATAGAAAAATGGAATAAAATTGGATGGAAATGGACTAGAGAAGTAAGCATGAAATTGTACGAAATGGATTAAAATATAGCATAGAATAGGTCGTAAATGGCTCTCATCACAAGACTTTGATACCAATTGTTGGAAATAAAATAGGGAAAGTAAACTCAGAGAGTGGGGGTGAATCAGCTCTTCAAAACCTTAACCATTAAAACATTCACCACACATCCATCTCACAATTTGCATGTAAACTGAAATACCATACTAAACATATTCATCCATAGCATGAAAACAAATAAATACTCCACACATATGACACAAGATATTTGGTTACCTAGAAAGCCTCCGATGAGAAGGTAAAACTAGGGTGGGGATGACACCCACAAATCTTCACTACTACAATTGTAAATTGTATCCAATGAAGGTTACAATGTTTGATCATAAATTATGATCTACCCTGTGAAAGGTCTACCCGATTAAAGGCTTACAAAGATTGGTAGATCTTACCCTGTTAAAGGATTTCAACACCCTGTTAGAAGTGTGTCTGGTTAAAGGACTTCAATGTATAATGAAGTAAGCAGTATGTTAAAGGATTTACAAAAGCCTGTGAGAAATGCTTGATTAAGAGATTTTCCTGACTCGTCTATTAGAATGTCTCGGCCTTAATCCTTTGGTTAGCACCTCTCTACTAGATATCAGATCACCTCTTTCCTCATGTATACTTGATCCCCTTGATTAGATGTATTCACTTATATCCTCTCTCTACTTTCCTCTATTCTCTCTAATTGATTCTACAATTCAATCCTTTGTCACAACTCCTTAGTCACCATGAATGCTCTGTCTGCACATGCAAAATTCTTTCTTCACTCTTACTTTGTTTTAGGGTTTTCCTTCCTTATGAAGACCTAGGTGACCTAAGGTTAGGTAGGAATCAACGATTTTGATTCACCCATTTTGTCACTTAGAACATCCCTCAATATGATTTGTTGCATGTACTGCATAGGGATTCTCAATATAGATTTGTTCTTATCATCTAAAATTGCAAAACAATCGTTAAGTTGACCCAAAAATGGTTTACATAGGAGTTTATGCTATTACAAACAACTATGTCCAAAACTGTTTACTCAACACTTGAAGCCTCTAATGCTCGGCATCCACTATATCTTCAATGTTGTAACACAGCCTATAAATTAATCGACATTCATTATTCAATCAGCATCTGAATCCCTTGGAATCTATTAACTTTCTCGTCACTGGAGTGA
Organism: Cupressus sempervirens; assembly: GCA_028749045.1. Taxonomy (NCBI): domain Eukaryota; kingdom Viridiplantae; phylum Streptophyta; class Pinopsida; order Cupressales; family Cupressaceae; genus Cupressus; species Cupressus sempervirens. Next base: position 735,811,739 of record CM053793.1, read on the forward strand.
CTCGGCACTAACTATCTACTCGGCACATACTACATGTCTCACTCAACATGCACTATTTGACAACCTATGCTTGACATACACTACTTACTCAGCATGCAGTTTATGAATATGACTAAGTGTGTAGTCACTTATATGTCAAAATCAATCTGAGATTAACACAATGTCAATCGTTACTTACTATAATAAGATTGGTTGACTAATTAACTTATCTCTTTTGCAAGAAATTTAGAAATTGTAAGACTCATGATAAGAATTTATATTTTCTTAGTAGCCACTGACATCTTTCAAGTATGTTTGTTAGGTTTGCCTCCATTGGTTGGTTTGATATATTTATTTTTTAACAATTTTCTTGTCTCAGTTTCAAGAATCCATTTCACTAGGAAAATTCCTTGGATGTGAGATCTTGCTAGCCATGTTATTCAAAGGTAGTAAAAATGTGGGGAGACAATATGTTGCCAATAATGGTTCTAGAAAAATGCAATATCATTTTTTATAATTTAAAAAAAAAACAAAACAAAATTACTCTTTGGTAAAGAAAGATATAGATCCTTGTAGCTAAAATTATAGAATACATGAGCTAGCTAATTTTGAGTTAAATACACACTTGGTCTTAGGTTTAATTAATCCATCCTTAGTTTAGTTGATTAACTCAAGTGTGTTGAAGAGCGCATTTACAGTAACCCAGGTAGTTAGAATTGCTATATTAATTCTTGTTACAAATGTCACTTTATGAATTATAGGTAACTTACATAGAACATGAGATAAATCATAGGCGATGTGTTAAAAAAAATGGAAACCATTTGTAGTTTTTTAATGCATTGACATTTATTCGAGTGGCATTGTCGTATGCACTGACATCTATCAGACCTACAACATATTTATAGATTCATAGTTTCAGGTTATAGTCATTGATATGAATTATAATATTAGTGCACATGATTCTTTCCCCTATTCTCAAGCTTATCTACTAAACTCCAAGTGGTTGTAGAAACATTCTTAGGCATTGAACATATTGAAGTTTTACTATGAATCTGATGTCACATCTATCATGAGGCAATATTATTTTCATCTAGTACAATATTACCTATGTAGGTGATAATTAGATATCAGATAATAAATGAATCAAATGGTTTTCTTTACCCTATTTTTGTTCACATCTAAAAGTTTGGCATTTGGATGTAGAAATATAACAAAAAATGTTATATTATCAAATTTTTACTATGTATGTGATGGGAGATCATCAAGCAACTAAATTGAGAATTGGTATAATATTTCTTGTGTAGGTGGAATTGGATGTCTATTGATAAATTGACAAAGAATTATTAAGTTTATTTTGTTGTATTTTGACATTGCAAGGTTTGTTGGTTTAGAAAAAATACTGATACACTGTCCATGATATTTTCAATCGTCTACAATTTCATTTTCTAAAGAAAAACTTATTTCTTGTTCTAATTTAGCAAAATTTTATAAGCTTATTCAGGATCCAGTTAACAACTTTATATACAACATTTAGTGGTCAAGACATTGAAACATGTTATTTTGTTTTGTATCTAGTACTTGCAAACAGAAAGTATCAATACATATCTACAAAAGAAAACTATATTCTATGGCAAACATTGAAAGATTCATATTAAAGGGCATATGAGATAATATTGTTTGATATCTCTCTAAAGAAAAATAGTAAAGGACATTGCTTCTTTAATTACAAAATAATAATAATAAATTAACTGAAATAAGAGGAAAGAAGAGTAACTACAACTCATATATTGTGTGCCTAGAATTTGGAGCCCAGACCCAACAACTACTATGGTTGGATTCAATGGTGGAATTATGTCATCATATGTACAATGAGGCTTCTTTCCACTTATGGAAGATAACTTGACTACATACCATCAATATTCTTATGATGTATATACCAAATATTTTTGTGTTTCTTATGAGGCCTTGGCCATGAATTTTTTTGATATAGACCTGCAACATTGGCTTGCTAATATTTTTCACCAAAAGAAAGTTGTGGGAAACTATGTTTTTAGTGGAGCTCAGATTAAGGATCACCTTCACTAGCTTGAGATGGGAGACCAAGCTTTGAAAGAGTTATTTCAAGCTCTTAGAGATTTCCATACCTCTTTTGAGATCAACATGATCAATGAAGGTCAAGAGCTTCACTCTAAACTTCCTGACATTCTTCATGCAAGGAAGTTTAGTTTTTAGGGACCAAGCTTTGAAGGATTTTATTGTTATTACTCCAAATTAGATTTTTTTTGTGCATCACACATTTTGTGACCAAATGCTCACCATCAATGGCCTCAGAGAAGTCGTATTCTACATGGTAGATGACAAGCCTCCTAGGTGTGATGGATTTTCATGTGAATTTCATAAAGCCTTTTGCGATTATATTGGTCCTAACCTGCATATCATCTACCTTCAATCATTTCATTTGAAATATCTTGGAAATAATATCAACAAAGGAAATATTAAATTCATACCTAAAGTTGGAGATCCTAAATATTTTTATAATTGGATACCAATCACATTGCTTAATGTTTCCTACAATATCAAAATCGGACACATCTTGTTGTTCATTATGTGCCTTGAGAAGAGTGGATTCATCAAGTCTACGTGTATTCCAAACAATATTATTGCAGTTTGGGAAGCCATGTAGTGGGCTAGAAAGTCTAAGTAGCAATATAAGGACTATGATTTTTCCAAGGCCTACGACCGTAGTGGCCCTTCATCCTTGCAATGCTTCAAGTCCTCGGTTTTGGTCCAATCTTTATCCACTTGGTCTAGATGCTATTTTTTTATGCTTCTTCTTGTATTACCATTAATGACAGATAATATGAAGCTTTTGGCCTTTTCAGATCCATTTGCCAGGGTTTCCCTCTAGCTTCAACTCTCTATGTGCTCCATGCTAAAGGGTTTGGATACGTGCTTGCCAATGCTATCTCTTCTAGCCTTGTCAAAGAAATTTCCCTACCTAGTCACCTACCCAACTTATTAATGAGCATTTTTATAATGATTCCTTTCTCACTCTCATTAACGATGAGGAAAATGTCTCCAATGCTCTCCAATGCCTTGGAACTTTTTATCTTGCCTCAAGTTTGATTATTCAATGACATAAGACTCTTTGTTACAAGTAATATTTTATTCCTGCCACTCCTTGGGTTTGCTTGTTGGAAGGAAACTTGCAACAAAGAATATAATTGTTTCCACACAAACCATAATAGATCTAAAATAAACATGCAATTTAAATCCACATGCAAGAGAATAGACAACATACCCACAAAAAAATGTATACCCTGGGAAACCCTCATTGAGGAAAAAACCTAGCTTCCAAAAGCATCCATCGCCATGTATTATTCAGCAAAAAATCACCATTGCAATACAACCATGGAAGCCTTCAAACTTATAGCCACAATCAAGCAATCTATGTAAACAAGCATGAATTTGTGCATCTCATGCCATGCTTCCAACCTTCACAAATGCTCCCTTGGCTAGGCTGTCAAGCCTTGTCCTACTTGACTCTTTCCCTTTTTTTTGCCTTCTCACACAACAACTACCCTTGTGGATGCTTATATAGTAGCAAGTTCCACAAAACCACCAAGTGGTATTACATAAACCATGTGCTACCTAACCCATTGACCCCACATTTAATATTGAAAATTTAATTTATTTTCCCCAATATTAAATAATTACATCAAATATTATCACAATATTACAATACAACTCATCAAGTATATCCCATGGGAATCTTTACATGTTGCATGCCCATCTAGATGCAACATTACATAATAAAACAAAATAATACAATATAACAATATTATGCAATGTGTGCAACACCCATTATCTCAACAATCTCCCACTTGTTGTATACATTACATAGGGTCAATTTGTAGCCACATAAATGAACCAGCAAATTCTCCCTCCTAGCGCATCCACCATCATGGATCAAAGTACATTGTGTGCTCCATCCTAGTACCCGTAATAAGATCAAAATATCCAGCATCTAAACATGAATGATCTCACCTCCTATTATGCCACTACCTCTAAACATACATAAAAGCCATTCAAAGAGAAAACCACCCAACTCGTTGCATTAGAAGATCATAAAATCTTGTACCAACTGAAATGCCAAGCACAAAAAACCCCAATCCAAAGGTAATCACATGTATCCGTAGTTGTCAAAATATTCATAGCTGAAATAGCACCCACAACAAGTGCCAAACCCATCAAATTATCCATACCTCCAAAGGTATACCAAGTGACTTTCTTATCATCAACATATCCAATCTATAACCTGCAATCACAAGCCTCAAGAGCAATACCTGTCACATATATACCAAGAAGCTCCCACTGAAAAATATAATGTCAAATATATAACCAATCCACTCACAACATCTCAAAGAAGAGAATCCATGTAGTCTCAAGGAAATCCACAACACATATACCAATAACCTGCAAGAAAACTCTCATAAAAAAACTCTTCAACAGTCTCCCAAGCTCTCCACAACCAACAGAGGAAAGAGATAAAGGAATAACCATGTCATCTCTCACATGACATACATGAGTACAAACTAGTAATCAAAACCTCTAACCAATCTCAAATCCAATGTAAGAAAAATTGAACATCCAAGAAGATAACCAAGACTAGAGAGAAACCATGAAAATCATAACCTGTATCATGTCCTTCTACACACACCTCTAGATGTAAACTATGCAAGTATGATCTCCTCCATAAAACCTCAACAAGAAGCGTCAACAACACCCAAACCATATCATATAACTAATCATGGATGTAAGTCTCTCACAAGAAGATCAAAGTCATAAACCATTCCTAAAACAAGGAATAAGCATTCCTAATCCAAGGAATATGCCTAATATAAAACCATCTCCCGAACACAACCAGCATTAAAAACATATGCAAATGGAGATAACCAATGCTAAACCATCTCTCAAATGAACCTTCTAGAACTAACTCATATACCATAGCTCAAGATCCATATCCATGAAAGACAAGCATAAATATAATGCACATGAGAGAAACAATGGGCTATACCTCTCAAGTAGAGAAACCTTTGAGTAAACCAAGAGTGGGGAATGAGAATGCTCATCAAGATATCCAAGTCTCCAACCAAGAATCATCTAAGAATAGTCTCCTCTCAAGTCCATATCAAGTGAATGCCCCTCAGACTTCCTGCTGAAACTATCAACCATCCCAACAAATACTGTTAGTGTAGTTTTTTATTTTTCCTTTTTTGCTAGGTTTTTCCTACACTTTTTAATAATCTCGCTTAGGTTAATAAAGCATGTCTTATTAGGTGAATGGTTGTGAGGTGTCACCTTCCTACATGTGAGCATCCATTAGCTATCTTGGGAAGATACTTTGCTATCTTTAGTCCGATAGATGGTTGCTCCTCATTGGTTGGTGTTGACACCTCCTCCCTCTTCCTAGCCTATATAAGCATGCTACCTGGCTTGTATTTGCATCTCTTAATTTTGCATCCTCTTAATGCTATTTTGCTTCCAGCATTTGCATTACTCTCTTGGAGACTAACTCTATGATGCTATTTTGATTTTGTATCATTTGCATTCATAGTTTAGATATTTACTCTTTGCACTAGTTTTCTGGGTTATTAATCTTTTCAGATTCTAACATGGTATCAGAGCTTTTCTATGTGCAAGAGTAGATTTTAGTTTCCTTTTTTGAGAGATTCGGGGGGGGCAAATAAACTTTATTGTAATTTTTTTAAAAACGAAGTATGCTCTTCTCTTGCATCTTTGGATGATCCTGAGAATCAGAAAAGTTTTGACAAAAACAATTTTTCTCTGGAGTTTTCAATCAGTTTTGCAGGTTCCAGCATGCCATTGATGGACTTAAGAAGCTGATCCAGCATTTGCATGTCATATTTTGGTTGCTGGGGTCGTTTTCTGATTTTTGGAGCCGTTTTTTATAGTTAAAGGCGTCTGATTTACACTGCAGCAACATCTTCTGTTCATCAGCAAGAAAAACGCTTTCTGGGTTTTGTTCGCAGCCTCGAAAAACCATCTGGGTATCTTTTAGATTTTGCATGCAAGTTGTATATTTTTCAGAATCGAGCATGCAAAGCTACAGTCATACCCCTCTCCGTTGGCAGCCGCAGATCTGAATGCAGTTTTCAAATGTCTCGTTCTTGCTCATACGGACTCCGATTTTGATGATTCTTGTTATGAACTTGGCTATTTTTTTGTGCTCTATCCACTAATGGAGTTAGTTTTTTATTTTCATGCATGAATTCTTCAGAAATTGCAGATTCTCAGCCGTGACTGTGCACAGTTCTCGTTTTGGAAACTTCGGAGGATCATAACTTTCTCATACGACCTCGTATCGAGGCGATTCTTTTTTTGAAAGTGCATGATTTTTCGAGTAGATCATAGTGGTGCTATTTGTTTCCTTGATTATTGTGCCCAAGTTTCACTTTTAGCATATGCTCTTCATGAGGGTTTGTAATGCATTGAAATCAAGACCACTAAACATCTCTTTCTAGTGGTAATTGTAAATGCACTAAAATAAAGTGCCAAATCATATTTCTTTGGGGGGGGTTCTTTGATTGAGTAAAAAGGGGGGGGCATTGTCGTGGCTGGATTCTCTTCCTTTTAGCATTTCTTTGCATTCCTTCATCATGGATCAAACAAATATGCCCATCCTAACTCCATACAATTACTTTGAGTGGAAATCACGCATGATAATTCACTTAAGGAAAGCTGGATTAAATAGGATAACTATGGGACTTGAAACTGAACCTGCTAAAGATGAAGACAAGCCTAAGTGGTTTAACAAATGTGATGAGGCATATGGAACATTGTGTTTGTCTGTTTCTCCTGACTTGCTATTTCACATTGAGTCTTTGGATACACCAAATGAAGTATGGACAAAGCTAGAAACATTATTTGGCACACAAGATTCAATGAGGGGTCATATGTTGGAAAATGAATTAATTAGTTTGAGTCCAGGCAATTTCAACACAATCCAAGATTTCTTCACCAAATTGAAATCACTAAGGCTGCAGTTAAAACAATGTGGAATTGAAAAGAAAGATGAACAACTGATTCTCAGTATTCTCTTTAAGCTAAGTTCAGAATATTCTGTGTTTGTCTCTACCTTCTATGCTACTAAGGGTGCACTTGGTACTCAATTCACCATGCCATCTCTAGATGATTTTGCTGTCAATCTTACTCGAGAACAGGACAAGCTAATCCAGATGGGCACTCTTAAGTCCTCTAAGTCACATGCCTTAGCAACCAACCAAGGCACAAAAGAACAAAAAGGACAAAGTAGTAACAACAATAGTAAGGATGAGAAACAAAATAATAGTGAGGAAAAGAAGGATCAGATACCAATTGCTTCAAAAGCAACTATTGATACCTCATCCTCCAAGGGCGATAAGCCTAAGAAAGAAAAGGTTAAATGTGCCTATTGTGAAAGACCCGGTCATGATGAACATAAATGTTTGAAGAAACAAATTGATCACTTGACATACATTCTTGAGAAGAATAATATTAGTGTTCCTGAGTCTATCAAACAAAGTTCTAATGAAGAGTCTAACAAGGCAAAAGAAAACAACAAGGGGAAAGGAAAGGGCAAAGCTCTTGTTGCAGTTGCTTCCTCACCATCCACTTGGGTTCTTGATTCGGGTGCTTCACACCACATGGCTTCATCTAAGGAAGAACTTGCATCCTTAGAGCCATGTACTATGCCTTCTATTTTGATGGGTGATGACACTCCTATTGAGGTGTGTGGGAGAGGGTCTGTTGATGTGGTGGATGGCACATTCCATGATGTTCTTTGTGTACCCTCATTATCAACTAATCTCCTATCAATATACCAAATCACTCACACAGGTTTAGGCAAGCGGGTTGAGTTCACTCCTGATTCAGTGGAGATACGTGAGTTGCATAGTGATTCTGTAGTTGCAGTTGGGAGAGCAGATCATCAGTCACGGCTCTATCTGTTTTCTCACTTTGTTCCTGATCCTCCTTCATCTGTTTTGCTCACTCACTCTAATGATGTGAGTAAATTATGGCATGAGCGGTTTGGCCATCTTAACTTCCGCTATTTGCATCAGCTCAACTAGCAGAGCATGGTCACAGGGTTGCCTTCGGTTCAATTCTCAGGAGGTGTTTGCCAAGGTTGCATTCTTGGTAAGCATCCTAAGGAAAAGTTTGACAAAAGTAAGGCATGGAGAGCTTCACAGATACTAGAGTTAGTTCACAGTGATTTGGCTGGTCCATTTCAACATCCTTCTTTCAGCAGGGCCCGATATGTCCTCACATTCATTGATGACCTTTCTCGATATACATGGGTGTACTTTCTCAAACAGAAGTCAGAGGTATTTGACCATTTTCAAGACTTCAAAAATTTTGTAGAAAAGCAATCTGGGAAAGCCATCAAGATTTTGCGCACAGACAATGGTGGTGAGTATGTCAACCATCGGTTTGAAAGATTTTGCACTTCAGAGGGGATTGATTTACAGCATTCAGTTCCATAAAATCCTCAGCAAAATGGTGTTGCAGAACGGAAGAATAGATCCTTGAAGGAAATGGCAAACTGTATGATTCACTCTAGATCTCTTGCACCACAGTATTGGGCAGAAGCCATTAATTGTGCTTGTTATATCCAGAACCGTGTTCCTCACCGAGCCTTGAAGGGAGTTACTCCTTTTGAAGCTTGGAGCGGTCGAAAACCATCAGTTAAGCACTTTCGAGTTTTTGGCTCCCCTGCATGGGCCCACATTCCTACAGAGAAACGTAAGGCCTTGGATCTGCAAAGTAGACCTTGCATATTTGTAGGTTATCCTGATGGTGTGAAGGGTTATCGGTTGCTCCACCCTACTACACATGAGTTATTCATTGAGAGGAGTGTTCAGTTTGAGGAGGGATCTTCAAGCTCACTTTCTATCACTTCTCCAACTTCTACCGTGACATTAGAGTCACTTGGAATACATGACAGATCTTCTGATGAGTCAGATTCACCTGAACAGTCTTCTACCTCTACTTCTGATGCAGAAAGTGATTCAGAGAACTCACCTCCTTCCTCTCCTAGTCATCATTCAGAGGTTAATGATTCCCCTCCAGATTCTCCATCTTCTTGCCCACTTTGGGCTAGACAGACCTTGCAGTCTGCAGGTGATTGGGTTGGGGATCCATCAGACACCAGGCGAACTCGTTTACAATTCCAAGATGCTCCACATGTCTTCATTGCTACTACCTCAGATCCACAGTCCTTTCATGAGGCTTCTGGTATTTCTGAGTGGGATACAGCTATGCAGGAAGAGTATAGTTCCTTGATGAGGAACCACACTTGGGATCTTGTCCCTCTTCCTAAAGGAAGAAAACTTGTTCGATGTAAGTGGATCTATCGAACAAAATTTTTAGCAGATGGGTCAGTTGACAAACACAAGGCTCGCTTGGTTGCCAAAGGATTCTCCCAGGTTCCGGGGATTGACTACTCTGAGACTTTTGCGCCAGTTTCCCGAATGAATTCCATTCGAATTGTTCTTGCCATTGCTGCAGCTAATCGTTGGGAAGTACATCAGATGGATGTGAAGAGTGCTTTTCTTCATGGTGACCTTCATGAGGAGATCTACATGGAGCAGCCACAGGGCTTCCTTCAGGATTCTTCACTTGTGTGTCATCTTCGAAAGTCTCTCTATGGCCTCAAACAAGCTCCTCGGGCCTGGTATGCAAAGATGGACTCCTTCCTTCTATCAGTTGGGTTCACTCGGTGCCATTCTAATCCTAATGTGTACATTTTGCAACAAGGTGATTCACTTCTATTTTTGGTTTTGTATGTTGATGACTTGCTGATCACAGGAAGTTCTTCACCCACCATTAAGGCTGTCAAAGTGGCCCTTCAGGACAGTTTTTTGATGACTGACTTGGGCTTGTTGCATTACTTTCTCGGGATTGAGATCCTTCAGTCTCCTTCTGGGATCACCATCACACAATCCAAGTATGCTCTAGATTTACTCTCGAGGTTTCATATGGCTGACTGTAAGCCTGCTCCGACTCCCTTCCTTTCTGGAGTCAAACTTGAGGCTCAATGTTCTTCTCCACTTGTTGATGGCACTTTGTACCGCCAACTTGTTGGGAGTCTCATTTATCTGACTCATACGAGACCTGACATCTCCTATGCTGTAGGCATGGTCTCTCGATTCATGCAGGAGCCCCATGAGTTACACTGGAAAGCAGCCAAGCGGATCCTTCACTACATTCAGGGTTCTCATAGTTGTGGGATTCACTATGCAGCAGGTATTGAGCTTGATTTGGTGGGCTACACAGATTCAGATTGGGCAGGTGATTCTGAGGATCGCAAGTCTACTTCAGGGTATAGCTTCTCACTTGGGTCAGGTCCTGTTTGTTGGTCGAGTAAAAAGCAGTCTGCTATTGCTTTGTCTTCTACTGAGGCTGAGTATCGGGGGGCTGTAAATGCTACCACTGAGACCATTTGGATTCAACATCTTCTCACTGAGTTTGGTATCCAGATCAGACGGCCATCAGTCATATTTTGTGACAACCAGAGTGCCATTCAGATCTCACGGAATCCAGTTCATCATCAACGGACCAAACACATAGAGGTCCACATGCACTACATCCGGGAGCTCATCCATGGTCATGTCATTGACCTTCGCTATTGTCCGACTTCCGAGCAAGTTGCTGATATCTTCACCAAACCCTTCACTGAGAGCAAGTTCCTTCATTTGCGAGCTTTACTGGGGGTGCGGGATGCTTCATCTTTTGGGGGGGCCTCTTCCTCTCACTCGGAGTCCTGACTTTTTTGTGGGGGGTTTCTTTTCTCTCTCTCTTTTGAGAAATCTTATGTACATGGGTAACTCATCAGGCTTGACTTGCCAGGACCCATTTCTACATCCACCTAAGCTTCGCTTATGGGGGGGTGTTAGTGTAGTTTTTTATTTTTCCTTTTTTGCTAGGTTTTTCCTACACTTTTTAATAATCTCGCTTAGGTTAATAAAGCATGTCTTGTTAGGTGAATGGTTGTGAGGTGTCACCTTCCTACATGTGAGCATCCATTAGCTATCTTGGGAAGATACTTTGCTATCTTCAGTCCGATAGATGGTTGCTCCTCATTGGTTGGTGTTGACACCTCCTCCCTCTTCCTAGCCTATATAAGCATGCTACCTGGCTTGTATTTGCATCTCTTAATTTTGCATCCTCTTAATGCTATTTTGCTTCCAGCATTTGCATTACTCTCTTGGAGACTAACTCTATGATGCTATTTTGATTTTGTATCATTTGCATTCATAGTTTAGATATTTACTCTTTGCACTAGTTTTCTGGGTTATTAATCTTTTCAGATTCTAACAAATACTTCTCTAATCCAAGAGAAATCATCGTCACCACTGTCTCTAATTATACATGAGCACCTGCAACCAATCAATCTATGCCGACTCCAAATGCAACATAGCAATATCATGAAGTATCTACCTTATGATCAATATACTCAATACCAAGAAACTAAACCAAGATCATTGTCAAAGTTCCAACCATGGCCTGAGGAACATAAACATGACAGTATGATCTAACCATCTCAACCAAAGAGATAAAATTATCCATATGAACATACTATAACATGTCAAAACTCTAAATGTGTATCAAGAGTATATCATGACATAATAATGAATTCATCCTCACATGAAGGATAACATGTCAAATGAAATCATAAACCACACCTTTACCAAGAACCCCATAAGTCCTCAAGATGCAACCATCTCCACACACCATGAAGAAAACTAAGAACCCCATGAGTCTTCAAAATCTAACCATCTTCACACACCATGAAGATAACCAAGTGCACCATGCAAATGTTAAAGATGTTTTTGTAGCAACAGGATCTAAGACAAACCTCCAACATCTACAAACACTTAATAAATACATTAGTGCTAGAGAAACTCCCACTCAGCCATGGTACCAAGGCATCAAAAAATTCATCTCCTACATGAAGATCCTCTAGATCTACACTCACACAACCAGAGTGTCAATACCAAATGAAACAAAGATCTCCAAACCAAGAAGAAACAAACCAAACCAGGAACTAATCTTACACTATCACCTCATTGCTATCGTAAGCTCCCACTAAACTATGCAAATAACCATGATCCTCAACCAAGAAGATATACCACCATAACCAAATTAGGAATCCAAATCAATGAACATCAAGGATGTATTTGTATATCCAATCATGTCATTGCAAAATCTATGGCACCATGATCACATCCCTAAACTGAGCATCTAACTCTCAATATGTCCAACCTTTCAACATAAAATAGTCAACCATAATCCTCCACCATGACTGTACCTAGTAAAAATATCTCATCCCTTCTACATGAAGAAAAGTGAGCAAATCATGTGACTTAGGGCATAGAAAACCCAAATCCAAGCTACTAATCTAAATATGCATCAATAATGAAAGATCAATAGGCAAAGATAACCCATATCCAAGCCATAAGTGCAACCCGTAAGTATAGACCATTTACAACATTGCACTACTTGTAGACCCAACAAGTCATCATACATATCCAGACCAAACACTGATAACCATGTTATCATGAGATCAATCTAAAATGTGAACTGAGTATACAATGACATCAAATCTTAAATCTCCAAACATACAATGTCATAAACTCACAATGCTACCATAGTCAATATATACCATAAACTATTCAACTCAATATATTACCAAATAAATCATGGTAAACCTACACCAAATTTGAACCAATGTGTAGAATTCTCCAAGAGCTTTCCATTGACTACTCGATGTCCAAAATCTAACTTCGTATGCCCAAGTTATGCCCTAATCTGTGCTCAAAATAAATAACATCTAAATTTTAGGCTCTTTAAACATGAGAAATTTTCAAAAATATAGAACCAAACCTACACCAAGTTGTAGTGCTCTAAATTAGCTTTTCAATGCCTATAAGAAGTCTGAAATCTGACATACTAAGAGAAAGTTATGGTCATTTTACTAAAACAATCTTTTTACCATTTTCACTGCGATTTGTTTTTATGATGAAAATTCTGACAAGATTAAATTTGACGGCCATCATGGGTTGAAACTAAAAAACTCTTTCATTTCCTCTAAACATGGCCAAACTAGGGCATATTATATATCAAAATTTATGGAAATATTAACTTGGATCCAATGGTGAGGTATGTTTTTACCCAATAGGTCATTTCTACAAGCTCCCCCTAAAACCCTCATTTAAATGAAACATCTGAAAAATCCTTTTGACTAGCAATTTCACATACCCAAAATTTACCAATATCCATCATAACAGCAAACCCAAAACCTTCAATCTACAATAAACAACTCATATATCTTCCCCTTTCTTTTATCCTCTCATGCATTCCCATGGATTCAATCTAGGATTGCAACAATAAAACCATAGCTCTGATACCACTTGTATGGAAACTTGCAACAAACAAGATAATTGTTTCCACATAATCCATAATAGATCTGAAATAAACATACAATTGAAATCCACATGCAAGAGAATAAACAACATACCTACAAAGAAATGTAATGCAAGATATACCCTTGGATACCCTCATTGAGGGAAAAACATAGCCTCCAAAATCATTCATCACCATTTGTTATTCAACAAAAAAACATCATTGCAATACAACCATGGAAGCTTTCAAATCCATAGCCACAACCGAGCAATCTATGTGAACAAGCATGAATCCACACATCCCATGCCATGCTTCCAACCTTCACAAATGCTCCCTTGGCTAACCTGTTGAACCTTATCTCGCTCAACTCTTTCCCTTTTTGTTGCCTTCTCACACAACAACTACCCTTGTGGTTGCTTATTAAGTAGCAAGTCTCACAAAACCACCAAGTGGTATTACATACACTATGTGCTAAAACCATGTGCTACCTAACCAATTGACCCCACATTTAATATTAAATTTAATTTTTTGCTCCAATATTAAATAATTACATCAAATATTATCACAATGCTACAATACAACTCATCAAGTATACCCCATGGGAATCTTTACATGTTGCACGTTTATCTACGTGCAACATTACATAATAAAACAAAATAATACAATATAACAATATTATCCAATGTATGCAACACCCATTATCTCAACACTTGTATGGATAGAAATGGATTCAACATGGAGAGTTCTTCTACTTTCTAGGAATTTCCTTTTCCTTCCAAGCTTCTCCTATTGATATGTGGAATTCAATTTTTGCTAAATTAAAAAGAAAATTGACTGCTGGATTACCAAGTTTCTCTCCTTGGTTGTCAGGTTGTAGATTTGCTCTAAAGTTATGGTAGCTACCCACATCTACTACTTCTCTTGTTGGACTCCTTCCAAATCCTCATACATGAATCTAGAGAAACTCCTTTAGGATTTCCATTGGGCTTCTAGAGCTAATCATCATGGATTTTATAGAGTCACCTAGGAGTATTGTTGCCTTCCTAGCGAGTTTGGAGGATTGGGCCTTTTTTCACATAGAAATAGGGAATTTCTTTATGTGCAAAGTGGGTCATATGTGCTCTGACTGGGAATGAGACCTGGAAGATTCTTCTTAAGCATTGTATTTCTATGGATTTTCTTGTTAACAGACCAAAGTAGAAGGGGATTGGCTTATAAACCCTTCCCATCATGACATAGCCAGTGCAAATCTAGGGCACTTTTATTGCCAAAAGCATTTGGAGAGTCTAGGAAGCCATCAAGTAATGGCTTTGTTGAGCTAGTGATGGGCTTCATGATGGAATTTCTATGAACCAACATAATATTTGGTGGTCTCTCCTCTTTGTTGCACGAGGGGTCTTGCTTTCTAACATTCAAGGTGTTAGTGCCTTGTGTTTCCATAAACATGACATCAAGACACCCAAAGATTTGTTCCCCAAAGCTACCATGATCCTCAAAACCTGAGAAAACATACAAGCCTAGTTTCGTATCAATAGACTTTTGACTTACTAATTTCTACATTGCCTCCTCACATGCTTCACAAGTTGGTTATTCAACCTGTTAAGTCATGGTAGAAGGACTAGAAAAGGTATCTTCACACTCCTCTTTCTAGTCACAAGCACAGTATGGGATACCTCAAGTTGGTGCCACATCTACCCATGGTTAACACCATCAACCAGCATTGGCACTTGCAGTCTTCTCAAAAAATATGGAGATGAAGATTTCGCACTATTTGGACTATCATTACTAAGCCAAATATTGTACACTTTTCTTGGCATATTCTTTTCTAGGGCTTTCCCCTAGGTCCTCAACTCAAGCATATGAGTGTTCTTGATCCTAGGTGTCCCTTTGATGGGAAAACAGAGACCTTTCTTCATATTTTCTAGTTTTGTTGATGAGCTCAACAATATTGGCTTTAGATTCATTACTTTTTCAAACCATTTCAGCCTAAGCTTTTCTTGGCATATGATTTTGTTAGGTGATTCACCTAGAATCCCCTTCAAACACACTCATATTTGGCATGTTTAAGAATGGAGATTATATTTAGTCTTTGGAAAGATATGAATGATGTTCTTTTCACTCACAACTTTCTTGATATAAATATTTATATGTACACTAAAGCTTGCATATGCAATGATGTGATGATACAAATTCAAGTACAAGCCAACAAGGTGGTACTTGAGGTGGCCCACCTATAGGATCTTCTAAAATACTAGGGTAACACCCCATGTACAATGGCCAAAGTGTCACCAAATTCTATTTCTATTGAGGATCATGGTCACAGTTCATTTGTCTGTCGCTCCCTGAATCCTCAATCCCAAGCTTCCTTTAACTTTTTTGGTAGTGGCGATGATGGTTGCCATCACTGCTCAACTTATCCACCACTACGTGACTCTATTTAGTCCCTTGTCACTCATTCTCCTCTCATTGTTTCTACTTTTGGTTAGTCCACCTCTAGTGGTGGCTCTAAATGGTTTGAGGCTATTTTGTCCAAATGGTCATTCCCCCGCTTGGCCTTGGCCATTTTGCCTCCCAGGACTAAGGAAAAAGAAAAGTAAAAAGATTTTGTTGATGATGGTGGTCTCAATCCAACCCACTTATGGACCCCAAATACGGATGTGGTAAAAAAGATGATGGTTTTGATCCACCTCCCTCAGCTAGTATAACTTTGGCTGCTTAAGGTGCTTTTTTTATGAATAGTTGTGTAGCATTCAACACCATGATCAAGTAATTCTTGTAGGGTGATCATGTATTCCTTGACCCCTTTTCTTTCTAAAAATGTACTTTAATATTTAAATTTAATAGTAGAGGCTTATTCATCAAAAAATAAAATAGAATTATACAATTGTAAAGCCTTGAGAACATCCAATTTTTGATATTGCTAAACATGGCCCAATTATTTCAAATACTAACTTTAGGGATAATAACTATGTAATCCATAAGACTTAAATATTATATTGTTGGAAATACAATAGGGAAAGTAAATTCTAAGGGGGGTGGGGGGTGAATCAGTCCTTCAAAAGTTTAGCCATAAAATCATTCACCGCACATGCATCTCACAATTTGCATGTAAACTGAAATACCAAACTAAGCATGTTCATCCTTAGCATGAAATCAAATAAACATTCAATACATATATGAGACAAGATATTTGGTTATCGAGAAACCCTCCAATGAGAATGTAAAACTGGGGTGGAGATGACACCCACAAATCTTCACTACTGTAGTTGTAAGTGTATCCAATGAAGGTTACAATGTTTGATATAAACTATGATCTACCCTGTGAAAGGTCTACCCTATTAAAGGCTTACAATATTGTTAGATCTTACCCTATAAAGGATTTCAACACCCTGTTAGAAGTGTGCCTAATTAAAGGACTTAAACTTACAATGAAGTAACCATCCTATTAAAGGATTTATAACATCTTTTTAGGACTACTCTGTTAAGAGATTTAACTGATTCACTTGTTACAATAATCCTGTGGTTAGTAATCTGCTGCTAGATAATAGATCACCTCCTTGCATGTATATTTGATCCTCTTTGATCATATATAACTCTTATGTCCTCTAAATTCTTTCCTCTATTCTCCTCTAACTAATTCTGCAATTCATAAATTGATTCACAACTCCTTAGCCACCATGAATGTTCTATTTGCACATGTAAACTTTTCTCTTCACACATACAATGTTTTAGGGTCTTCCTTCCTTAAGAAGACCTAGGTGACTTAGGGTTAGGTATGAATCAACAATTGTGATTCATCCATTTTGTCGCTTAATCCATCTCTTTAACTAATTGGTTGCATGTACTACATAGGGATGCTCAATATATATTTGTTCTTATCATCTAGAATCACAAAACAATCCTTCAGTCAGCTCAAAAATAGTTTATATAAAAGTTTTTGTCATTACAAACAACTATGTCCAAAATTGTTTTACTTGGAACTTGAAGTCTACGATGCTCGGCATTCATTGTATCTTTAATATTGTAACTCGACTTCTAAATGACTGGGCATCCATTGATCACTTGGCATCTGAATCACTCAACATCAACTGTCTGCTTGGCACACACTATCTGACAACTTGTGCTTGGCATACATTACTTCTTCGGCATGAACTAAGTTCTATCTAATAAATGACTTAAGTGTATTATCATTCATATGTCAAAACCAATCTGAGATTAACAATCTCCCCCTTTGACATGAGTGTCAAAAACACTTGGTCATGCATAATTAACCTTCACTTATGAGCATAACTTAGATAATCTCTATTCAATACTTGACTTACATACAAAATTTCAAAACTTCAAAATTTTGCAAAACTTGTGACTTATCAATCATACCTCAAAGTTTTATAACTCCCCCTGAGTTGATTGTCCTTTTTTTAATCTAGATACTCCTACTGAGTAAATCTGTTGTAGCTATTTTTGTACTGACTCCCCCTTATTTTGGTCTCCCCCAAAACTTATTCATTCTCCCCCTTTATCTTTTTCAAAATTCATTCTCCCCCTTTTTGACACTTATGTCATGGGTGGTACACGAATAGTGTGTTTGTCCAAGAATGATTTATGGACCTCCATTATAATATTTAGTGTTGCATCCCAATTGTCACACGCTACCTCTAGAGATTTTATCTGAATATCTAACTCAACAGAAAGGTTAACTAGGCCTTCATAAGCAGAAAGATGGGGATCTTTCTTCATCAATGTTTCTACAAAGGCTAGTTCCTTATGTATCACCTCCATGTGAGGGGTCAACATGGACTAGATGTTGATTAGTGTAGCCCAAATGTTGCCATTTTGAGCTTGTAATGTTGCTAACTGACGTTGTACTGACAACAAATTTCTAAAATGAGATGAACTTTTACCAGGAGATTGTTGTAGGATTTTACCTGTTGACTTCAAATCTCCCTCCAGGTGGTCAATGTGTCTATGCATTTCTTATGTGAATGGAGTTGCATTACACAACTTTGTGTAAATAGAGAAAATAGTCTCCAAAACCTTCTTCAAACCATCAATTTTGGTTGCTAATTCAACCTGACTTAGTGCAATGGCACTAGATATCTTTTTATTTACCTTGGCTTGAAGTTTCTTCTCAGACGATTCTAGTAATTGTACATTTGTGTCCAGGTCTTCATCATTTATCTTCTCCACAATGTTTGCCAACTACTCAATGATTGGCTTTTCTTCATGAGGTGTGGGTAGGTTGTTAGCATTAAGAAATATGTCCTTCATGTCATGTAGTGCTTGTTTCTATCTATGCTCCCTTCTGAGTAGTTCTTGGTGTTTCTTTCTGGCTAGAGCATCCTGCAATATGCTCATTCACTTTATAGTGATTGATGTAAGATAAAATTTTGGAAGTTCAATCACCTTGTCTAATTTGATAGCACCATAAAATGTAACCTCATAAACCTTAGATGTACTAGGACTAGGCCTTGATGACTGCAATGTGTAGCTTCTACACTCAACCTATGAAATGCTTGACTAGGAATAGGAGTAGTAGTACCTAGTAGGGTAACTAGTATCTAAATTACTATTTGTTCCTCTAGTTTCTTAGTCAAGACTGAATCTTTAGTCCTATCCTTCTCCTTTTATGTGATCTTTTTTTCACCTTGTCTTTGTGTTGTAGGTGCAGGACCGGCTTCCTAACCTGTTTGGACTGGTGTCCCATCTTTCTCAACTGTTGAAATTGCTTGTACTAAAACATTTTGCACCAATGTGCTGATATGTGATGTTATTATGTCCTTCCTTTGATATACTACAACAAGCATTGTAGGTTGCACTTGTAGATTGAAGGGGGGCAATGGATAATTCTTGAGTTTTCTCCCTTGCAGATGCCAATTTTGCCTTCTCAATCTCATCCACACTCACCAATATAGGATGGCTGCATAGTTTTGCCTTGGTGGTGGAATTAATCAATATCTTCTTCATATCCTCCTCTATTAAGGGATTGATTTTCTAAGTTGTGTTTTCAGAGACATCCTTGATCTTTACTATTTCTATTTGTTGATCCACTTTGTGCACATGAAGGGGATTGGCATTTGACATATTTACCTCTAGTACATTATGATCTTGTTGTTGTTCTTCCTCAGCTATAGCCTTTGTATATGCTTCTTTCACAATGCCTTCCTCATGTCCTTCCCTTACAGATTCATCCTTTGTTATCTCAACTACCTCTTATTCAACTATGTCTTCACCTACTTCCATAGGTGTCTATTTGTTTGACTCATCTATTGTCACCCCATATATCACTTTCCACAACTGAGTGGTCTTTTGGACAACATCTCCAATATTGTTCTGTAAAATGTTAAAGGCCCTATATTTTGGAGAAATTTTTCCCTTATGCTTATTAATGGTCTTTGTCATTGCAAACTTGTCCAAGTCTAACATTACTCTTGCTAGAGTAGTCTCTCTGATATTCCTTTCAGTTGTGAGGTTGTATTGCCACCTTTGCTCAACTCTGTCATATAGACTTTTGGATAAAGAGTTGGCAATCTCAATTGGAGTGGTCTTAGAAGTTGTCATCATGGCATATATAGCTTCTTCTACTTTATTCATTTCTACCTTCCCAAGTTTATCAAATTCAACATGTGTGAACCCTGATAAATCAGCATTGTTTTTTATATTATCATACAAGTTGTCCAAATTAGAAGAGGGACAATGACTTATCACTTTGAATTGGTTTTTGTCATCTGACTTGGTCCTCTCCTCATCTGATTTATCTAGAGCTCTATATTTCCTCCTTTGCCTCTGCTTAGGTTCATCTTCCTTGCTAGTTGTACTAGCTCTCTTACCTTTAGGCTTATTAACTTCTTGAGTCTTGTTAGAAGTAGCTCTTGTGCTAGCCCTAGTGATAGAAACTATAGACTTTTGTTGTGAAGGTTTCACAACTTTCTTGGGTTTGCTTGTTGCTATCTTATTTTCTTTTCTATAGCAATAGGTGCTTCATTGGATTCTTCTCCCTCGACACCTTCATCAAATTCTACTTCTTCTTCTCCTTGGTCCTCACCTTGACCCTATGTGAGAGAAATTGGTGCTTGGGCATATGTGTCTCCTTCATCATCTTAATTATCCTCTTCTTCTTCATACTCTTCTGGCTCTTCACCAAATTGTTCCTTGATATTTTTCATAATTTTGTTCTTCTTCCTCATCACATAAGTTGTTGTCAAGTCCATTGTAATTTTAGACTTGGCTACATCATAGTTTCCAAATGTAGTATCCTTCTTATCTACTTCCTCTACCAATAAAGCAATGATGGTTGCAGATGCCTCATCCACATTAATTTCATAAGGCAATGGTCTAAACCATCTAATCCTTCGAACAACAAGTTGAACATAAGTGAAATCAACATCAACTAGAAAACAAGCATCATTGTAATGTTTCTCTAATAGTGACACTAGTATTCTAAGTCTTTGTTTCATTGACTTCTTAAAGTCTTCAAAATAGCTTGTCATTACAATCTCAAAATTATCTCCAAGTTGCTCTATGTATTCTCCAATTTGTACTACAACAGACCTATTGTCTTCCAAGTAACTTTTCCAAATGAGGGAAAAGTATTCAGCACATAGAAAAATATATAAAGAAGTATTGAACCAAATTTGCATTGTGTACTTTTTGTCTTTCTTATGGCTCCCAAGTTTTTTGATAACTACTAGAGTTATAACTTGGCAAGGTCATAAGAATGGTCCTTCTTTACTATCGTATAGCCTAAATCCATAGCTATACATGGTACATTGTTCAATTTGCTAAATTGAAAGAACTTATGTGCAATTACTCTTACTAAAAATGCAATTAGGGGATCAATAATTATGTCTATGGTCATCCCTCTCTTGTTCTATATTGCCCCTACATTCTTCTTAATTGCCTCTTTTGCATCACTCATAGTCTTTGATCTGTCTAGGACAGGATACCCTATTACTCTTTGAATAATCCTCTTTGTGATCTTAATAGGGTCGTCTTCTAACTATACATAGTTTTCATGTATTTTGTTGAGAACTATCTTAATCCACTCTATCTTGAATATGTTAGGAAAATCTAGGGCATGGGTTAACCCTTTTCTCTCTACAATTTTGTTTTCCTCTTTTAGTCTTCCATTTTCACACAATTTTACATACAAGTCTCTGATTTCCATTTCTCCTATACTCCCTACCTTACAAGTGTAGCAACACCTTACATCTTATATCATTAAAACTTGTGATGGTATCATAGATAACATGCTAGACGGGTCTCCTTTGTATGCAATATCACAAATTCCCTAAAAATGTGATTGTCTAATCTCATTACTAATCAATTGTACATTTCAAACTTCTTTGCCTTCCTTAACCACAACAACATAAGAGCTATATATAATTAGAACTATCTAGGGTTTGTGTAAATTCAAACAATGTAGCTCGACACACAATAAATACCTTGAAAAGTATGACATTTGGTGATGAGTAGAAATTGAATTCAATTTGAAAATACTTGAATCAATTTTTCCAATTTTCCTTATGCTCTTTGTGCTCTCTTCAATCTTGAATTATTGCAAATGAGTCTAAATATGACCATATAACCCTTGAAACTTCACAATAAATGCTCAGTTCTTACACAACTATAAGCTTGGCTCCAATAGTAATTTTTGACTCACTCGACTTCCATGTAATTTCTACCACACTCGACAACCATAGTGAGCTCAGCCAACACTATCACCTTCAATAGCTCGGAATCAACTATATTTTCACTCAGCAACAATAGTGATACTTTTTATGCTTGGAAACAACATGAAAACTTATAGATTTCTTCTAGGTTCTAACCAAAACTTTGCATCTTACTTCATGCATACATGATCTTTTCAGAACTAAATCCTTGGAAATAATTTTTAATTTGAACTTTGAAATATCAATCCCACACATACCTCAATTGCCTAGTTGGGGGTGGTGTGATCACCTGATCCATTAGATGAAGTGATCCCGTCTAAACTTGATGTGCTGCAATCTTCCTTTTTCTTCCATGTCTTGTTCATTTGCAGTTTGACTTCTTCAACATCAACCTTTCCTTTTCCTTGATTGAATTTACTGTTGGGTTCTTTTGACCTTGTTGGACAATTTTTGTTGATGTGACCAGTCTTCAAACAGCTAAAACATGTAGCTTGACTCAACCATCTACTGTAGTCACTTCTACAATGTGTTCTAATGCAATTCTTAGAAACATGTCCATACTCTTGACAATAGTGACAACTATAACTTGTATTATAATCCCAATTGTAGGATTTGTCAGTATGGATTACCTTAGCTTGCTTGATTGATGACCAATTAGGCTTAGATATGCACTCATATTCTTTATGTCCATACTTCTTACAGTTGTAGCATTAACCTTCAAATATTTGTATGCTTGTAGTCTTGGTCTTGCATTCATGTGCCTGATCCCTTGATTGTTGCACTTATGATAGTTAGCCATGAACTTCTTCTTAGGGTTCTGATTTGCATTGTTGCTCCTGCAAAAATTTGTTGTCTGACCTATCTTTCCACAATTATGACAAGTAGGTTTGTATCTCTTACCTTTGTTGTTTCTTTGTTTACCACTTTTAGATGATTCTCCTTCTTCAATGCTAGCGTATCCCAATCCAGTAGTATCATCATTAGATATAGGAGATCTCATCATTTTCTCAAAATACTTGATGGCTTCACTAGGTTTGTTGAAACTTTCAACAATTTTTTTTTCTTCTTCAGATCATTTCTCAATTGTTCATTCTCTAATTTCAAGGTTGTGATCTCAATATCCTTTCCATTAAATTCATAATTGGTAATCATCATTTGATTCATTGTTTCCATTTGCATGTGAAAAATCTTATTTGCCTCTAATGTCTTCTCTTCCAATTTGTTGGTCAGTAAACTTGTGTCATCTTCAATCATGACTTTGTCTTCCTCGACTTTCTTTTTCTGCTCGATCACCTCACATAGCAATACTGATTGAACTTCTTGTTCTATCTTAAGATTTATGACCTCTTCAATTAGGGTACCACTCTTTTCCATAAGATTTGCAACTATTGCATCAAATTCACTTGAGTTTCCATCTACAAACAATTCAATAGTATTTTCCTCTTGGTAATGTGTGTCATTCTCCTCAATAGCTATCTCTTTCCTTCTCTTTAATGAGCACTTCAACTTGTCTCTTACTTCATTTAGCTGATACAAGGCAAGCTGAATTTCAATCTTTTGATTCTCAATAGTCTTTCCAAACTTGTAGACTTCCATCTTCAAGATCTTTCCTCAAAGTTGCAAAGCTTTCCTTTCTATAGAACAAGGACCTGATACCAATTGTTGGAAATACAATAGGGAAAGTAAATTTTGAGAGTGGGGTGAATCAGTCCTTCAAAAATTTAACCATAAAATCATTCACCACACATCCATCTCACAATTTGCATGCAAACTAAAATACCAAACTAAGCATGTTCATCCATAGCATGAAATCCAATAAACATTCAATACATATATGACACAAGATATTCGGTTACCCAGAAACCCTCTAATGAGAAGGTAAAACTGGGGTGGGGATGACCCCCACAAATCTTCACTACTGCAGTTGTAAAGTGTATCCAATGAAGGTTACAATGTTTGATCATAAAGTATGATCTACCCTGTTAAAGGCTTACAAAGATTGTTATATCTTACCATGTTAAAGGATTTCAACACTTTTTTAGAAGTGTGCCTTATTAAAGGACTTAAACTTACAATGAAGCACCCTATTAAAGGATTTACAACAACCTATTAGGACTACTTTTTTAAGAGATTTAACGGATTCACCTGTTAGAATGTTTCAACAATGATCCTATGGTTAGCACTCTGTTGCTAGATAACATATCACCTCTTTGTATGTATCTTTGATCCTCTCTAATCAGATGTAACACTTATGTCCTCTAACTTATTTTCTTTTTTCTCCTAACTAATTATGAAATCCATAACTTAATTCACAACTCCTTAGCCACCATGAATGCTCTGTCTGCGCATGCAAACTTCTCTCTTCGCACATACAATGTTTTAGGTTTGTCTTCCTTAAGAAGACCTAGGTGACTTAGGATTATGTATGAATCAACGATTGTGATTCATCCATTTTTCCGCTTAATTTATCCCTTTAACTGATTGGTTGCATGTATTGCATAGGGATCCTCAATATAAATTCATTCTTATCATCTAGAATTGCAAAACAATCCTTAAGTCAACTAAAAAATGGTTTACATAGAAGTTTATGTCATTAAAAGCAACTATGTCCAAAAAAAATTTACTCGGCACTTGAAGTCTTTGATGCTCAACATTGTAACTCAGCTTCTGAATGACTCAACATCTATTGATCAGTCGGCATCAATTGTCTGCTTGGCACACACTATCTAACAACTTATGCTCGACATACATTACTTGTTCAACATGAACTAAGTTCTATCTAGCAAATGACTTAA
Organism: Cupressus sempervirens; assembly: GCA_028749045.1. Lineage (NCBI taxonomy): Eukaryota > Viridiplantae > Streptophyta > Pinopsida > Cupressales > Cupressaceae > Cupressus > Cupressus sempervirens. The sequence continues at coordinate 735,836,649 of CM053793.1, forward strand.
ATATATTGTCACTCATATGTCAAAACCAATTTGAGATATATTTTACTTAATTGTTATAAAATATTGTGTGAAATATACGATAATTGTAAGAGAGGAAACATAAATATAAAACACAACAAAGAGGAATCTAAAATGCTTAGAGCTCCAAGTTAGGTATTTGAAGAAAAATCTTCTAAACCTTCCCAACAACAAAATTAGATGTCTACATTATGTTTGTAAACATATAATAATATTATTCCCTTAAATATAGCCAAACAGTGTATTTTTCAACATTTATAATCTTAACACAGGGTTTAAAGGACTATAATTAGTATTTCAGACACAAAAACAAAAATAAAGGCACTTGGTTTAGTTTATACTTCCTCCTATAGGAATAACTCCATACTCCCCTTGATCTCTTCCCTTTTGCACCCTACGTGTCTAGGTTAGTTGTGTTAGGTACGACAGTAGCTTTCCTTGGTGAGAAAGTTATTGATGAACTTGATGTAGGAGCATCCTAGTATGCCTTGCTACCCTACTAATCTTTGTGAATTCTATCATTCATTTCTGAGTTGTAGCTATTACCAAGTTCATTTATTGGTTGAGTGCATTTATTGTCAAGTTGCAGTGATGATCGAGTTCCTCATGTTGGCCAAGTTCCTTCTTTGGCCAAGTCATGTTGTTTTTGAGTTCCTTCATGTGCTAAGTGAGCTCACTAGTTTGTTGATGCTTGGTTCCTTCTTTGACCAAGTTTCTCTATGATTGGTTCCTAGTATGAGCCAAATTTTTTATTTAATTTGAATCATGAATTGAATGTAAGGATCATAAATTGGGATGCATGCAAACCGTTATAAGGTTGATCTTCTCTTATGTAAAGATCTAGATTCTTCTATAAGTCATTTTGGCAAGTATAAGTAGAGGTGTCTGGGCTTAGGTCAAGAAGGTATTTAAAGAGTTTGAAAAAAAATGTGAATGATCATAGAGGAGTGACTTTATAATCTAAAATTTGCAGCAATTGTGGATCTTGAACTTGCAATTTGTAATCCTTTTGTATTGGCCGTAACTCAAAAGGCCTTATAGTTGGGTATGTTTGTTGATATTTGATGAATCAATAAAGATTTTGTTGTTTCTTCTCTTCTTGGTGTTGTTCTCTATGTTATTTTCTTCCATTGTGTTTACTCTATAGAGTGTTTGGACTGTTAGGTGCACTTTTGGCCTTAATTTTCCATCCATCTCTACGTCAGAACTAGAGATTGTTGATTTGTGACTAACATGTTAGGGCAATAACCACCGAGAGGAAGGTCTTTCCATAGATAATGAGATGAAGCTTCTACTTTAAAGGATCATATTTAGCAGCCTGAGCATAGCCTTTTCCACCAACAATAGAGATAGTCTAGGGAACCTCACCAACACCAATAGGAAGAGGACTATCACACTCAAATGGTGAGAAAAAGAGACAATTACAATGCACTCTATTGTCCCAACACCTCTTGAAGTCAACCCTAAAAATGATTACAACATAAATAAGGGAGGTGAAAACCTTAATTTCTAATTTCTAATTACCACCTGGGTGGGAGGCCCAAATGACAACCTCAGACAACAGGGCACATGAGATGTGGTCTAATAAAAAACAATGGCATGATTATGTTTTGTATTAATGTGTTTACAATACTTTTATCTATGATAAATTTTAATTCAAATATGTTTGGAAATATAATGATATTTTAGTTTTATGAGGTTTATGTGTTTGTACTTTTACTGATAGGATGGAGTATTACAAAATGTAATAGTGATTAGATAAATCTTGTAACATTCTAAACAATATTTTCAATATTACATTAGGATTTCTAGAACCTGGAAATGAATGTTAAGAATGTTATTACTAGTGCTTGCACCTTTGAAGGTTGCAAGAGTTAATTCGATAGTCTTGTATACTCTTGATGATGTTCTTTAATACTTATTCATAACCTCTCCTTGTCTACTTCCCTACCCACATCTTTATACCTCTCTTATTCACAAACATATATACTCCAATCCCCCTTCCTATTTCAATTTTATCTTACCCCTCTTTATGTTCGCTCCTATGTATCTATATCCAATTTCTATTTATCTCTAATTTATTTTATGTATGTACTTTGTCTATCTATCTATCCACTATACATATATAACCTCATACCTCCTCCACTCTCCCTATTTCTCTCCCTGTCATAACCCTCCTCTTTGTCTCTCCCTTCATAACTATCCTCCACTTTGATATTCAATTATGATCCATCTTTTTGTACAATGTGCTTCCCTACATTTCTCTATCTATTTTTATCACTATCAATCTTTTTACCTCTCGACCCCTCTTTTTGCTCCCTATTTTTTTTGTTGTACCAAATTTCTCACCTCTTCATCTCTCTTCTATCTTCGTATTAGTCATCTTGTTCAACCCTAGCCTTTCTCCCCTTATCCCTCCCTATATCTCCCTACCCCTCTAATTATTATTTCATATATGAAATGGACAACCTAGCCTTTTGAAATGCACACAATATATCATATTTCCATAAAATTAAATAAAATAAATACTTACAAATCTATTGATTAATATAAGCTAGGCTACGGAGAACAAACTAAAGACGGGAAGTTATATGAACTAAATGAGAATAGAGAGAGTGGGAGAAATATTTTAAATTTTTTTTGAAAAATAAATAAATTAACATTCTTATTTATAACTAAATATATTAAGACTACATGAAAAAATAATGATATTAATTGTTTCTGTAGACACTTAAATATGATTACATCATTAACATAATCTTATTTAGTCATCTTCTAGGACATTATTGATTAAATATTAAATTTTTAATTAATTAATCATCATCCCCTAAGTTAATTTTTTTATTTGATTAACTATAGTCCAATTGATAAAATCAAATGACAACCCAAAGTCTAATTATCAATTAAATCCCTATTTCTTCTATTAAATTAAATAATTGCACTATGCCTATTTTATTTAATTCCACATCCTCTTTTATTAAATAAATCATTTAATAAATTAAATCGCAGCCTTTAACTATTCCTAAATCCCTACCATTAGCTAAATCCAACCCATTCACCCATGCTAACATCACTTAGCCAACTAATTAACCCACCTCATTAATGATAGCCCACTTGCATCCTAAACCCCTCCTAAGCTAAGCCTAATCTCTTTCCTAAACATGTGCACAACTTTAACCAAGGGTTAAGACTTCCTAGCCCAAACCAAAGTCAAACTCTCATCCCATCCCTATTACATTCCTATCCAAGAGACTTTAAGTCTCTTACATACATTTATGGCTCTTTAAGGCCTCTTGCATCCCTCTTCCACACTCCTCCCTCATAACTCCCTTTGACCATCCATCTTAACCCCCCTCTCTCATCCATTCTCCTTGTGACACTTGTCACAAGGTTATGGATTTGAGAAAGTACAATCCATGTGATTCTCATTCCTTCAATCCTAGCCTTCCCTCACCCTTCATCCATCCTTGCATTCTGGCCATCCATCTCACTACCCCTTGGCCTAAAAATTGGATCCTTCCCCTCTCACAAATCATTCACTTCCCATGCAAACTTACAATGCTATGTTGAGAGCTCATAAACTATCAAAATACCATCTATAATGGAAAAATCCACCCATGTTCCCATTGTTAAACCATTCACTTGCCCTCATACTTGACCATAATCCATCATTTGAAGCTTAAGCATGTTGGAGCATGCATCCACCATCATTAGAACATGTCTAAACATCAAGTTCGCACTTGGGGAGCTCACCATACTTGGTTTGCCTTCTCCTTCTATATCTCCTTCGTCCTTTCATACGTTTGTTGTATTTCTTTAGTTTGTGAATGTTAGATTTACATTAATGTTCTTTGCACACTAAAATCTTATAGCATATAGTTTCATATTATAACTAATATTAAATTATTTTTAAGATGATTATTTTATTATATTTAAATACATTTTGTTATTATATTTATAAGTTTCAAAATAAATTTGATTTTTATAAAGTCAAGATTTATATTTTAAAATTTAGGTAATTATTATTTTTGTGTTAAAATTAATTAGTTGAGATTTATATTTTTAAATTTAATATGTTGTAAAAATTATTTATTGTGATAAGTTTTTTTTTTTTTAAATAGGAGCTTTTTAAGTTTTCTTTGAATTTTTTTATTACTAAATGATATAAGCTAATATTTTATAATATATATTAAAATCAAACCATTTGTTATATTTGTATCCATGGTTAATTCTTAGTTAATTCTTAGATCCATGGGTATAGGTAGATCCTCATTATAAATGTGCATAAAAAGGGGGAGTTTGTGCCAAACTAAAATTAAAAAATAAAGCCAAAAAATCAATATTTGAGAAGCGCATAAACAATAGTCGATAGGTACATAGCCAAATACCACATCCTCTATCAATATCTTCCCTGCTTGTGTGCAAATAAGATCTTCTACATAGATATGAGAATAGTTTTTTGAAAGGGATTTAGAAATCTTCAAGTAAATGCATAGAGTGGGTGTAAAGTCAGGTTCAATAACCTTGAGCAACATAGTCTCTACTTGTTTATGGTGAAGCTTGAAATAGAATAGGGGTATTCACAAAAACATTAATGGAAAGATCATTTTTTTGTCAGATATTGTTGTTGCAATTGTACATTTTGATATTTTCAAAGCAATAATTTGTTTGATAAAAATGCTTCAAATAGATTTAATTTCATCCAGTGTAATGATTTTAGGATATGCACAGGTGAAATCATGTTGTGAAACTCTCAAATTCTGCAAACACTATTTGTATGTTGTGTATGGAAATGGCTTGTGCAATGGACAAAGATAATCTTAATGTAATTATAGGGAATATTGGAGACCACACTCACTGATGATGATGATATTCTCTACAAATTTTTATGTTGCGTCTATTTCTGGAAGGTGCTTGCAGGTTGCAAATATGATTATATTTTTTCAAGTATTGAATTGTTTCAATCTTGTCATACTCATTCAATTAAGGATTTACATTATGATGTTGGTCACTGGCTTACTGCCATACAACATTTTTGTCATCCATCTAACACCCCACCAAGGAACCCAAAAGAAATTAACCTAAAGTTTCACTAAGTTTGCCAACCATTTTTTTTTAAAGATTAGAACATTCAGAGATAACATAGCGGAAGAAATATCTCACATACATATAAATAATCCATAAAAAAGTTACATCTCTTAAGGGTTACATGATGTTGAATCACATACATAAGTTTTTATTAATATTAATTTTGATCCATAACAAAATACACATCATAGAATAACCATGAGTACAAAACCAAAGAAATAATATACAATTACATTAGATGCCACATGGCATAAGCAGAATGCATAATCATTTATTGTATAAGTCACATGGTATGAAAATCTCAAAGAACATACATCATGAATAAATATATCATCTCAAAAGTTCTCCAAATAATCAAGTACTGTACATCAAAAAAGAACCATCCAACAAAAACACAAGATCATTATGAAAGGAACAACTACACAAGCACATCCAAAAATGACATCTAGCTATCGGATCTCAATGGTATAAGAAACACTACCACCCAACCTCATGGAACCTAAATGACCCACTCTGACCATACTAAGGAGATAATCTCAAGTCTCATACAGATAACAAATCCAACAGTCATAACTATCATCTAGGTCAAGGAAACCATGATAGCAAACTATCTCAAGGGTACCAAGGCACAAGTATCATCTAATCCTAGAGGCAACAAAGACATGTAGGAAATATACTATGTAAGTGGGCAAGTGTCATCACATGAGTTAACTCTAAGATTACCCTAGCAGCCTCTCTGGACTCTAACCCCCTAGTGACTCTATGCGGCATTAGTATCATTTTGTAGAGACAAGGCATACCAACAAGGCAAGGTCACAACCAAGCATCCTCTCTACTCCCATCCTAGCCTATACTAGCAATTGAGGCATGGGTGAGGTAAATACTAACTCTTGTTAATTCATTTTAAATTCATTTAATGAAATGTTGTTACTTATTAATACAACTTACAATGGGTTACCTAGGTAGCCTCTTTAGGGATTCGACCTCCATTGCAAGTCACTTGTCAACATACACATAGATAACCTACCCTAAGCTCATAAAAGTACAACTCATAAAATCACACTATTCACCTCAGTCCTATGCAAGCAACTAGAAAGCACCAAAAGATAACTGATCAAAACTCAAAGGTTACAATAAGAAAATCACACTATTCACCTTAGTCCTATACAAGCAACTAGAAAGCACCAAAAGATAATTAATCGAAACTCAAAGGTTACAATGAAAAAAGCACAATGTTCACCTTAGTCCTATACAAGCAACTAGAAAAAACCAAAAGATAATTGATCAAAACTCATAGGTTACAATAAGAAAATCACAATATTCACCTCAGTCCTATACAAGCAACTAGAAAGTGCCAAAAAATAATTGATCGAAACTCATAGGTTACACCAAGAAAAATCACACCAATCACCTCAATCCTTTACAAGCAACTGGAAAGCATAAGCTAACCATTGATCCATAACATAGAGATCAAAACATAAAACCATGACATCTCATACAACATCATAAAACAAGAACTCTTAGGCCTCTAGTAAACATCCAAAACTGGTTAATGTACTAAGTCAAACCCAAACCCAACACAAAGTAAAACATACATCACATCAAGTATATAACTAGTGAAGTTTCATAATTTGTTTGGTTGAAAACATAAAAGTTTTGATTTACAAACAAGGTTTTCATTTCCATTTTCAAGTGTCAGATTTGCTAAGGTTTTCGAGTTCACAAATATTTCAAAATTCCTTATTATTATTGTTGGTGTAAATAAGTATTTACTATTTACACTTACTTAAGTTTACTTAGGTTAATGCATATTTTTATTATTTATTTATCAGTCACCTAGGAGTATGCGTACTCTTGTGAGTTGTCATGTTGACAACACAAGATTTCGCACCTCTTTTATGCACATGGTGTCTACAACATAGGAGTTAGCACACTAATTAAGCACATGGTATCTACAACATCTCTACTTGAGATACACCTTATCATTCTCAGCCTCTCATCTAGAATGATGGATAAGACGTGTGCTTAGTTGTCATGCTTATCTTATCTCTTGGCTCTTTTTAGAGACATTCTAGGTTCTTCCTGAGAGGCCTTTATATACAAGCACTCCTAGTGTGTTTGTACATACAATACAAAGCAATGTATGAGGACATACTCTAATATATTAATCATACTCTTTTTTGGTCTACAGTTGTACTTGTGTTCAAGTTCTGCGATCTTGGGTGAATCTTGTCCTAAGGCAAATTGTTACAATTATAAATCATTTTCATATAAAATTGAACCATCTAAGCGAAATCTGAGTTTATTAGAAACAATCAATTCTCCCAATTGAATTATAATTATCAATTTACTTTATAAATATATTTTGATAAGAAAAAGAATAAAATATTCAATTAAATATTATTATAAACCTAACGATTATTATTAAATTATTAATGATAATAATTATTAATTATTAATAAAATAATTTATATTAAATTATTAAAAACAATTACTAAATCTTTTAATAAAATTATTATTATTATTAATATTTATAACAACTAACATTTAATAATCAACATATTTAATAATAATTAAAAACTAAAGAATTAAAAAAATTTACCTTACCTACCTTACCTATCACCACACAATTTGCTTAGGCAGTCGTGGTTTGCCTTAGGCAATTGTGGTCTACTTTAGCAGCCACGTGCTTCCAAGCCGCAAGCCACCAGAAGAAGAAAGGAGGAGGGGAGGTGTGGAGTGGTGGCCCGTCTCCCGATTTTATATTTAATTTTAAAAATAATAAAATAAAATAAATGCCTTCCCTCATAAAATCCTATTTTTCCATAATATAATTATCACTGTAATTATTAATTATTGTGGTAATTGTATATATATATATATATATATATATATATATATATATATATATATATATATATATATATATATATATATATATATATATATATATATCCAAGGTAGATCTGATATTGCAACCAAAATTAGATAGTTGAAAATAATTATTTATATCTGGTTTTCTTTTCCAAACCCCCATCTCGATTTCATAATTTTTGAAACAATCTATTTATGAATAACAAGATCCCTCAAACAAGGGTTTCATATTTGATTTTGTTCACAAATGTTTTCAAAATGAAGAACAATAAATTTTAACAAGGGTTTCAACCAAAATTATTTCTGAAAAAAGACCCACAACAAACACAAAGATGATAGAGAAATTTCGAAGGAAAATTATTATGCAAATCTCAACAAGATCCTACATTGATCTGATGCTAACCAGACAAATGTTCAGAGCTCACAAGAATTCAAGTCTTCTCGAAAACCCTCTTTCTCAAAATTTGCTCCTCCAAACTGGTGTAGAGAAATGAACTATAATTTCTTAATAAAGAGCTTTCTCCCTTAAGGTCTTCAGTTTTACAATCATGCAAACCCTTTTCTTTATTATTTTAATTTATTTTAATTTTATGTACAAACTTTTTGCATTTTAATTAAAATAAACTTTATTAATTTTATTTTTTCTCTCTCTCTTTTATTAAATCACAAGACGTCTTTAAATATATAAGTATTAATTTAAATAGTAATATCTAGAGTTCATTAATTAAAATGAAACTATTAGATTAATTATTATTAAATTAAACATATATTATTATGCCAAATTTAGACCTTTAATTAAATCTTTTAAATTTAATTCTTCTATTTCATTAATTTCTCAATTAATTAAATATAATTAAAATTAATTTTTCTTCGTAATTTTTCTGTTAAATTAAATCATTTAATAATCTTTTTATTTGATTTAATTATAACTGAAAACCACAACAGACCCACCAATCTAAGAAGAAAACCCATCTGAAAAACAAAGTACTAAATCAAGCTCAAAGGTCAAAATCTTGAATTGTCATCACTCTGATGAATTAGGAAGGGTGAATAACTTAGACACTTGTCCTATTTTCTAGGAAAGTTGACTTAGGGTTAGGATTTGGACTCAAGAACTATCTCCCCTCTTTACCATTGAGATATTGTGATAGGGCACTCTCATCTTGACAATTCAGGGAAGTTGATGCTCGATACTTGCAATCTGCATAAAAGCCAAGCATGTACATATACATATAAATATAAAATAAATAGGCAATGGTGGGGAGTGGTGCATTGTGTAGATCCCGACTAGTGGGTGACTATGACTCCCTCCCTCAACCACATCATAAACGTCAAACATAAAGTAAAACATACATGTACACATTATACATACAAGTATGAGATAAGTAACCATAGAAAATTGCATACAAATAATCCATCTAACTATCATCATGAAATAACTAAAATCACCATATGAACATGTGAAACATCATGATTGAAAGAATAACACGAACACATGAAATAATCGAGTATCAAGTAGCTCATCACATATATCAACTAAGTATGAAATAACATCCAATCAAATCAAGTAATCGAGTACCACTAAATCATAAAACATAACCATAAAGCTGGCCTAAAATAATTTGACAATACAACATGAAAAGTAAACTAGGGGTAGGCATTACAATCTTGCTGATCTTATTGGATTAGTTTATCGTTTAGCCCTTGTTTGTTTCATCATCAACATGATTTTATCATTTACTAACTATTGCACAAAATATGACTACATGATTTGGACTTTTCACAACACAAGACAACCACCGACTATTAGTTAAATCACATTCCAGGTGTCAGATAACACCAAAAAAATCATAACAATCCAATGGCAATCCTTAGAGGAATAAATCTATTGACTCAAATTCCTCAATTAAATTAAGATATCTTAAATGTATTTTTTATGGTCATACAAATCATTAAAAAATTCTTCAACGTACCTATTGCACCTTAAGATAATTGTTGATACAACTAATTATTATAATATAACTATAATTTTTGTATTCATTACTTATAATTTTCTCTATTATTAGTAGAAAATATATAATTTAACTTATAATTAAATAATTATTATACAACCTACTATCCTACATTTAATTGAATCTATGCTTAAAAATTTTATAACTAGCATTTGCACCTAAAGGAGGTGCAATGGTTACTCCAATAAAGAGATAGATAACTAGCATTCCATTGCTTCTATTTTTACTTCTTATTTTGTGTCTTTTGTTGCATTTTCTCCCTTTTTATATCCATATTCATCTTATTCTCCTCCTTTTCCTTCTTTTTTCCCCTAATTCTCCTTGTTCACCTTCTTGTCCTCCATACCTTAGTTTTTCTTGGTCTTCTCCTTTGCCTCCTCCTTGTTCGCCACCACCTTCTTCCCTTTCTTTGTTTTCTCCTCCCTTTCCTCCTCCTCCTCTCTTTGCTTATTGTTTTGTGTCTTATTCTACATCTTCTCATTTTCTTCCTTCTCCTCCCAATTCATCTTCCCCTTCCTCTCCTCCATCTTGGTCTTCTCCTCCATCTCGGTCTTCACTCTCCTTCTCCTTTGACACATTCTCCATCTCTTTCTTATCTGCCTCCTCCTTTTTTCTCCTCCTCCTCCTCCTCCTTATTCTCCCTTTCCTTCCCCTTCTTCTCCCTCTTCCCCCTCTTCTTGTTCTTCTATTTTTGTTTTCCTTTTTTTTTTTTTAATCTTTCTTCTCCTCATTTTTTTCTTCTTCCTTCTCCTCTTGTTCTCCTTCTCCTTGCCCTTCTCCTCCTCCTTATTCTCGTTCTTTTTCTTGTTTTCTTCTCCTTGATCTTCTCCTCCTTCTCGATGTTTTCCTTCTTATGTTGAACATAAGAAATGCTTTTTTATTTTTGTAGTGAAATTGTCGTTTTCTAATTGATAATTATTTTAAGAACAAAGAATTTTTTTTTTAAATGAGTAAAATTAAAATGTAAAATGTAGTACTTCATGTACAATAGAATGTATTAAATGTAAAGTTAATTTTATTAGTACCTTTATAAAATATAAAACATATATTTTATTTTATTTTAAATCAAGTATAAGTTAAATAATTTAATGTATTTAATTTAAACTCATATAATTTTATTAAATGTATAAAATGTATAGAAAATAATTTTAGTTTAAAATATCATATTATTTTCCATTATAAACTATAAGCTATGAATTTTATTGTTAAACCAAAAAAATCCTTAAAAGACATAGATAGTCCAACTAATAATTAAAAAATTATTGAAATTAAAATACATAAAAATTTGAAATTGTCGTCAACTTTGGCATAACACATTGTAATTATTAGTTGTTAGTTGGACTATCGTGTCTTTATTAATTGGATGACTCATTAATAATCTTGTACATTTATGAAATTGAGACAAGCAACCATCAAATGGAAAAGAATGCTTTAAGCCATTAATTTATGACCATAATTAAGTTATTCATATTACATATGATTAACTCAATAAAGCCTTGGACCACATTATGAGCTTTCTAATTTTAAGCGACATGTAATGAAGATCAATCAAATGTTTAGATATTACAAAATAATAATTTCAACTAATTAATAAATATAAACAAACCGCCACATGAGTGTAATTAATAGATTGCTTCAAACAAGTGGGTAATGATGTACACAAAACCAAGTTGAGATTGGATCAACAAAAAGATATTCTTAAGAGTCATATGCAAGATGAGAGCACAACATTACTGTGTGCCCTCAAAATTTTCTATATGCCCCTAAAGCATAATTTTTATTGTCTTTGCATTGATAGACAAATATTCTTCTATTGTGATAGAACATAATTTCTTGTCATCCTTGAGATCAATAGTTCCTTTTCTATCAATTTAAGTGTAAGAACAATCATTCTTATATATATAATTTTCATTTATGTTTATTGTTTACATAGAATATATCACAAATAAGTACAATTAGATGCAAGCAACTAAGTTTTAATAGAAGGAGTAGTCATTGAAATTGGCTTTCATGAGGTCAATAGAAGTAGGTTAGATTTAAATAACACATTTTATATTTTAATTTGTTCAAACGATTCATTTGAAATTAAAATATGTTTCATCTAATAGTATGCTTCTTAAATTATATTGCTAAACTGAAATATACAAACCTCGCCCAAAACCATCTTCCCTCCTTTCATCTCGTTTTTTCTAATTACCTACTAATCTTGCTCACATACAAATGAAAAACTTAAATAAGTATGAATCAAGGTATATTAATCAATCAAATCTTTTATTCAAAGATGATATGCAAATGTAGTTGTTGGTAAATACTAGTTAAAACACACAGAATTCAACAAATGACTAAATGAGAATTCATACCTAGAATTAATTTTACAATATAACTATAATTTTTATATTCATTACTTATAATTTTCTCTATTATAAGATGAATATAGATAATTTAACATATAATTAAATAATTATCATAAAACCTAATATAGTACATGTAATTGAATCTATACTTAATTTTTTTATAATTAGTGACTATAATGTATCCATAACTTTAAAATCAACTCCCCCACATACAAATGTATATATTTGGTGATTATTGCCATCGATCACTACTCTAAATCAGATTTTACCCCATGTACCCATGCAAATACTTAAGTGCAATTTGTGCTTAAAATTTAAGCACCCTAAGTGTTCCTATGCTATTTTTTCAATTGTGAGAAATGGATAATTTGGAATCTATTTGTACTTTTTTGGAGAAACTGCCGCTTAAAATATAAAATTAAGCATTGAAAAAAGTGGGAGTTGGAATAATAAGTCGCTGCTTATTGAGAAATATGACATGTGGCTCCACAAAATATTTCCCTCTCCTTTATTGCCTCTTATTTTCCCTTAAAATGTTTATCCATAATATTTCTTATTTAAATTTCGTTTAAACTTTCTATTTTAGATAGCCGTTAAGAAATAAGCAACAAAAATCAACAAACATGGGGCCAACAACTCCACAAAATGCTCATAAAAATGTTTGAGTGGTTGTTGCTAGCTAAAATAAACATAGCAATCGCATGAGGATTCACATGAGGACCTGCCCTTACCCCATGTCCCCATGTGACTACTTATTAGCAATTTCTACTTATATTCTAGTGTGTTCCCATGTAACTCTTAAATTAGGAGGAAATAATAGTTTGGAATCTTTTCCTATTATGTTGGAGCAACAACTACTAATTATCTCAAACCAAGCTTTGAAAACAAGAGGGGCTCAAAATAAGCAGCAACTACTTATTAGTCCCTGAGGGAACTAATGTTTTCACTACACCTCTTTTATTAATTGACATTACAACCAAAATTCATACATCTAAAGTTTTTATGACAATATTTTTAAAATCAAATTTTGACATATAATTTCTTTTTTTATTGGTTGAAAGCATATTTGCTAGGGTTATTTTTGTTTTTAAAAACTAAAATTAAGAAGAAAAAAGAGTGCAAGGATAACAACTAATTAAATGCTTGTCGGATTGTACTAGGACACGGTATTCAAGCCCTTCACTTGGTTTACACACTAACAAAAAATGTCATCAACATAATTCAATTACCATGGGCACCTTTGGCAGAAAATAATGAAGAAGTGGTCATTCAGGGATAATAAACACTTTCATAAGTTATCTAATGATTTTATAGTATCACTCTACCATTTTAGTTTTACTCTACACATATGATTATTCTAATATGTTTTTTCATTATCATTTTTAACATAAATCAAAAGTTAGAAAATTGTTGGGCATTTAAATAATAGAAATATATATTACTAATTTAATAAATAAAATAAAAAATTTCAAATCAATTTATATATAATTTAAAAAATTGAGTGATATTATTAAGTTATATATAGATAAATTATCAATTAAGACTCAATAGATAATATATAAAATATTCAGCAAATGAAAAAATAATATTAGTGAATGAAAACATGATTGTGATAAAATAAATATATAACATACTATACTCATCTTGTATGCTTTATAATCTATTTCTATATAATATTTTTACTCTCTATTTTTTATCGATAAATAGCCAAAGCCTAGATTAATTATTGTTATTTATTTTAATTAATAATTTGTATGTGTTAAGTGAATTCGAACCCAAAACCTCCCACATGAGAGGCTCACAAGTTACCGTTGTGTTATAAACTCCTACCTTATAATATTTTTACTATTATATTGATAATACAATACCATTTATTTTATAAATTTGTTTGTTAATAATAATAGTTTAAAGTACATAACTATGCAATAATAGATATTAGCAATTTAATATATAGAATTGAATTATTCAAATCAATTCATATATAATTTAAAAATATTGATGGCATTATTATCTTGTATATAGATAATTATACATCTAAATTTAATAGATAATATATAAAATGGAAAAATGGAAAAATATAATATAATATAATAATATTAGCAAATTAGAAAAGACACAACATGCATCCGTAATGAATGAAGGACTAGATAGTTGTCACCATTTAATGACAAAGAAGATTTTATGTTGTTATAATTATTAAACCCTTGAACAAATATGATGCCTTGTCTCTATTACTACATATGAATCACCAATATCACAATGTAGGGACTCACCTCTTGTAAAAAAAAAAAAAATGTCTTCATCATAGTTATTCCTCTTGCCTAAATTTAAGCTTCCAAATTTAATTTGTAATAAATTTTCATTTAAAACAAGGGATGTGATGTATCACAATTCTTGCCATATACTATAAAGGAGGTTGGAATACATTTTTATTAGTTGGATGAGAATTCATGTAGTATTGATTGAGAGGTTGTAGTATTTAACATTTTGCAATTGAAATAGTTTACAAGTACTTCTATCAATAATAATGTAATAAATATTAGATCGGATTGAATGAGATTCCTACTTAAAAAGCTCAAAACATTTCTTGCTATACAAATCTTATAGTTGTTACTTGAATTTATAAGACTCTAAAACATTTTTAAAAGGAAGGAGAAACAAAAGAATGAAAATAGATAAATTCTCAGCTACTAAAATAAATATAATTTCGAACAACTGTAAAGACAAAAAGAGAAAATGATGGATTCATTTGAAGTGCAATAAATTTGTGTAGTTTGGTTTGTCTGAGAAATTTTGGATAGGTAGTAAAGGGCTGGTGAAATAATGCAAACAATCTGTGAAATCAAAAAGTACTTGCATATAAACCAAAATAACTTATTTAGATATAGGCAGAATCAACCTTTATAGCAGCATTCTTAATTGGACAAATTCGTTTGTGAATTGTAAATACAGAGTTACTTTGAGTGAGTGTAAGAATGTTAAGTGAAACGAAGTAATATAACTTTATTGCTAGCATATATACATGTTTAAAAAGTAGAGGACATATACAATGTATAAAAGGCTGGTACATTGAATGCAGCATAGAGCTTAACTATTTTGCTGTCCAAATTTGTTGAGTTTGTCTATAATATTAGTGAAACCAAATAACATAACTTTAGAGGCAATATAGATATACATATAATTCAGTTAGTTATTTTGACTGTACAAAACTTTCATGTAGCAGAAGATATGTACAATGCATGCATAACACTTTCATGTAGTGGAAGATATGTACAATGCATGCATAACAACAAAAATTTATAGAAAGTATTATATAGAAGGATACTACATTGAATGTAACATGGAGGTGTACTTATATTGATGCCCAAATGTGATGCCTGCAAAATTGGTAACATGATTAGCATATTAGAAATTACATTTAATAGAGAAGCAGTAAGTACTTGATTTTTGTAATTATGAATAGGAAAGTATGAAGAAGAGGTACCTTTGTTGTTTCATGGCCAGTTTATTGGTTCACAAGGACTATGTAATGGTGTTGTATTGGTTGAGAGTGTATGTGCCACTTGCTGAAAATTCTTGAAGCATGAATATTACTTCAGATTTGTCATCAATATATTACTAATAATTTATGTTTTTAAGAGTAGGAAGTAATTGTTGTACAATGTTTTTTTTTCGACAAAGCAATGAATTGGTTGTTAACTATCATTTGTGATGATTATTTTCAGGTACAATGAATATTTGTATGAGACAACTTCATCACATCGATTGCAGTGGCCTTCTTCTTCGTCCAATGCTCCATAGCTTTCGAATTTGTAGTTGCATTTTAGGCAGAAAGCATGGAATGGACTTGAATATGCATTTTTTATAGTTAAATTTCGCATGACCTATTTACAATGTGCTTGTATTAGTATGATTTAAAACATGGAAAATGGACAGCTGAATTAAAATGACAAAGGATCTAAAATAACTTACCTCAACCAAAGAGTGCAGTAGCCCATGGAGTGCATCAACTATTCTTTTGATATGTAGTTTGCAGATAAATGTGGCTAGGCTTGCCCATAGAGTTGGTTTTTTATCAGTTTTTTTTAGCTATGTTTCTAAAGAGAAATGATGGTATTTCATTTCTTTCAAGTTGTCGGTGGATCTGAGTGTATTGGGGTGTGAAACTTGGATGCATGTATAGTTGAATAAAAGTAGCGGAGTTATTTTTTAGTTTCATGATTTGACATACTGAAATTGTAAAATGTAATAGAAAGAGGTAAACAAAGAATTATTTTCATAATTTTTACAATGAAGTTGTTTGTATGAACTTATTAGCACTTCGCTCATGTCGTTGTTTTGATCTTTGATTTCAAGCACATTATGAGTACCTTTTTTGTATGTTGCTAGAACAATAGCACCAATTTATCTGTCCTTCTAGTATTGGCAGTTTGTCCAATCATTACTCTAAAAGAAATGTATCTGTAGATTATAAACCATGTCACCCTCACAAGTAGTTTTAAGAGGTAAGACATTCCCTATGGAAATATTATCTTTCATATATCCATCTTTGGAATATGAACCAACTTTTGGAAGAATGGTTTTCGATTTTCAAACCATTACCTTTGAAATAATTTGGATTCCCAACTCTAATTTGGTCAAAAGGAATTTGAATCGACTTTGTTCAAATTCTTAAATTTGCTTTAAAATGCAAATTTGGTACTAGTCTATTGGGTACATTTTTTCAAAGATGTTTTAAGAGCTTTCAATTGATTTTAGTTTGACTTCAAATGGTTTAGAAAGATGGGGAGACATCTGATTATGTAATGGTAGAAATAATTGAATTTTTTAAATTTTGCACAATAGCAAAATCAATCTTAATACAAGGATCATAACTTTTGAAGTAATTATTGGATCATTATGATTTTGATATATGTTGGTGAAAACCTAATCACACACCTTCTAACTGGAGCAATTTTCAAACTAATTTCTCGTGTGAAAGTTATTCATGATTGAGTGCAGGTCTATAAAAAGTGGTTGAATAATCACACTTTTGTAATGCATAAGGATAACCAGTGTCATGTTGATGATAGAGAAAAGATGGTTAATAGTAAGCTTGGAAAGGCATCTTAGTAAAGATATTTAATAATGGTCTTTGTGGAATGATGTTGGGTAGTTCATGCTTCATCAAACTTTGTTTCAAAAATTAATTTGAAAATTGGCTATGGTTTGTAATAAATCAAAGTCCTCTAATAAGTGATTTCATGATAGAATGATGCCAGACATCTACATTGGGAAACATTTATGATGCCTCTAATACAGGTACTTATCTTGGCAAATCTCCTTTTTAGGCTACATGGAAAAATCATTATTGAGTATATATCCTACATAAGGTCATAAGACAATGGGGCCCATTGTCTCGTAAGAGGGGAGGAATGATTAGAATTGATTTGCATATTAGATTAAATAAGATCTTTTAATTAATTATTGTCAGTGTTGAATTGCAAGGACTTTTCAATTTTTTGAATTGTCCATTCAATTTCTAATGAAGATGTAGATGAAGTGACCTTTCAACTTCCATGAAGATGTATAAAGAGGCTCAAGATTAATTGAACAACAGAACGATACGGAGATACATCTCATTTGTTGAGATTGCCAATTTATACCAAATCTTATATATGGAGTTTATGGGCATACATCTCATCCACGAGATTTCCCACCTCCTATGGAGTTCATGGGCATACATCTCATTCAAAGGATAGCCCAACTTTTATGTGTTGGACTTACAATAGGGAAGGTAAACTTTGGGGGGGGGGGGGGGGGGGGTGAATCAGTAATTTAAACTTGGACCCATAAAATTTTCACCACCCATACATCTCATACATTTAATGAATAACATATAAAGCATGTACATTTAAATCATGTAAGCACAAATAAGTAATCACACACTCATGAAACTAGATATGATTACCTAGAAACCCTCCAATTGAGAAGGTAAAACTAGGGTGGGGATGACACCCACAAATCTTCACTACTGCAATAATAAAGTGTATCCAATGAAGGTTACAATATTTTGATCATAAAACATGATCTACCCTGTTAAAGGCTTACAAAGACTATTACCTTGTTAGAGGATTTCAACACCCTATTAGAAGTGTGTTTGTTTAAAGGACTTCAACTTACAACTAAGTAAGAACCCTGTTAAAGGATTTCATACAGCCAGTTAGGACTACTTTGTAAAGAGATTTGATAGAAATCACGTGTTAGAATGTCTCAACATAGATCCTACAATTAGCACTTGCTTCTTTGATAATAGATCACCTTTGAACAATGTTTTCTTGACCCTTCTTGATCATATGTCTCTTTATTGTATCCTTTTCTCTATCCTCTGTTATGCTCTATTTGATTCTGCAATGTGGTTTCACTTCATAACTTCTAAGTCACCATGAATGCTTTGTTTTCACATGCAAACTATCTTCTTCACTCCTTCAACACTCTCTATGAAAGTTTAGAGTTTTGTCCTCCTTAAGAAGACTTTGGTGGCTTAAGGTTAGGTATGAATCTATGGTTGAGATTCATCAATTTTGCCACTTAATCCTTCCTATTTTCTAATTGGTTGCATGTAATTGCATAGGGAATCCAACTTGAGATTCATCCTTATCTCCAAAATATCAAAATTAAATCTTAAGTCAACTCAAAAATGGCTTACATAGTTGTTTGTGCCTTTACAAACAAATATGTCAAAACTATTTTACTTAGCATCTGAAGTTTATGATGCTCGACATATAGTAATCTTTTTGTTATGACTCATCACTTGTATTGCTTAGCATCCACTGTTTACTTAGCTAATATGTCACTCGACACATACTATTTGCTTCACACTTGAGTGACTTGGCACATGAGTGGCTCGACACTCATTATGACTCGACATGGTCTATTATTTACATGTTGTGCTCGACGTGTACTATTAGTTCAGCATGAACTAAGTAAATGACTTAAGTATGTTGACACTCACTTGTCAAAACCAATCTGAGATCAACAATCTCCCCCTTTGACATGAGTGTCAAAAACACTTAAGTATACATTATCATCCTTAATCTTATGAGCATAACATATCTCAACTTGGCTTATATACAGAACTTCAAAACATCAAAATTTTGTAATAACTTGTATACCTCAAAATTTGATAACTCCCCCTGAGTTGATAAGTTTGTTCTATAACCAAAATTTTGTACTCCTGAGTAAATGTGTTTCTGCTGATACACTTTGACTTCATGCTCTATTTTTTTGATACTCTTTCATCTGATATCTTCTTGTTTTATTCTCCTATTTCTCCCCAAAAATATATCTCCCCTTTTGCTTTAGTCTCCAACTCTAAAATATATATCCCCCATTAACTGATACTTATGTCAATGGGCTAAACGCTTATTGTGTGTTTGTCCATAAAAGTTTTGTGGACTTCCAATATTATCTTGAGGGTTGCATCCCATATATCAAACATCCAATGACTTGATTTGGATGGCAAGCTCAATAGCAAGGTGGACTAGATCATCTAAAGTAGAAAGATTGGGGTCTTTCTTTAGTAGGTTTTTAGCATAGCCTGATTTCTTCTGTAAAATTTCCATATGTGGGGTGAGAGTTTCTTGGATGCTAGTTAGTTTGGCTCTTATGTTAGCCTCATCTGCTATCAATACAACTAACTGACTTTGTGTTTGAAGCAATGTCCTGAAATGCTTCTCACTCTGAGCTAGATTCATTGGTAGTTTTGCACTTGATGTAGTGATTTGGCTTTCCAAACTTAGAATGTGATTTCTAGTCTCTTGGGTGAAGAGTGAGGGATTGCACAATTTGGTGTACAATGAGAATATGTTCTCAAGTAAATTCTTCACATCCTCAACCTTAATTGCCAGTGCAACTTGTGCTAGTGCTATATCAATAGATATTTTCTCATTCACCTTCTTTTGGAACTTCTTCTCTGACCATTCAAGTAATTTTGCATTTGTATCTAGGTCTTTAATACTGACCTTTTCCACTATATCTATCAACTATTCCATTAGTAGCTTGGTCTCTTTAGGAATTGGCAGACTAAATGCATCTAGAAAGATGTCCTTAATATCTTGTAGTGCCTGCTTCTGCTTATGTTCTCTCCTAAGCATTTCTTGATGCTTTTTCCTTTCTAGGACCTACTGTAATATGCCTGTTTGTTCTAATGTCATGGTATCATAATCATATTTGGGTATGATAATTTCTTCATCAAGGCTTACATCTCCATATTGAATTACCTTTTCTACCTTTGATGAACTTGAGCTCAGCACTAAGATTTGCAGTAGAATAGCATTTGTGCTCAGATTCTGAAGAGTATGACTAGATGGAGTGCCAGATACTGGTAAAGTTACCAGAGCTTGTATGGCAGTTTGCTCCTTCAATTGTGGTGTCATTTCACTCTCTTCAAGCTTTCCCTATTCTCCCATAGTGACTTCTTTTGCACCTTGTCCTTGTGTAGATAGGTCTATCTAACCTGTTTCTTGTTGTCCTGCAGTGGTGGCTTGTTCTTCTATTGTCTTCTTCTCAACAATATCAATCTTAGCAATTGTATCAACTTTGGTGGATGTATCTTTTGGAATTTGGATCAAAGGTTGTACATTAATGACTAGAGGGATAATAGAAGGCGGTTCTTGTGGATTCACCTTTTCCCTTGTAACATCAGTCATAGACTTTTGTAGCTCATCTACACTAACCAGAATAAGATTATTAAAAACTTTAGCTTGTAGTGTAGACTGATCTAATAACTTCTTCAAATCTTCTTCAGTAAGGGGATTGATGTTCTAAGCTAATATATCAAAAACATCCTTGACAGTTACTATCTCAGTTGTCTTAGTTGTGTCATGTGGAGGGCTGACATTCAGCAACTATGTGTCTTGCACACTCTATTCTTCAAGCTGCTTAGGCTCAGTTGTTGCCTTGTTATCTACTTCCATTTTTGTTCCTCCTCCAACAGTGTTTTTTTTTCATCTTCATCTTCATCATTGACCTCAATAGGTTCAGGTTCTCCTTTCTTTACTGTAGTCAATCCATATGTCTTGATTAAGTAAAAGCAGGTTTTAAAGCACTCGAAACCTTTTTACAAAAAGTCTAGAAAGAAACAAAGAATAAAGCAACATAGAGAGCAACACAGAGCATACATAAAATAGACCTTCAAAAAGAGCACTGAAGAGGTCATTGAGAGAACTGCTGAAAAAAATAGCAAAAAGATAGCAAAAAGACAGCTAAGGAGACTTGATCAGGTCCAGCGCCTAGTCCGCAATGATATGCATATTTTTAGCCACTACCTTCACCTCATCCTTTTTTCCCATGTCCTCAATCTTCTTTGAGTGAGCCTGAGTACACTTGTTGGGACCCTGACTCTCCACAACTCGAGGGGAGTCCTAACCTTTCTCAATCTCCACTTTTTTCAATAGAGTGCTCACATTCTCAACATTTTGTTTAACCAACTTTTCCAAATTTCTCATTTTGGTTTCTAGTTTTGTTATCTTCCCTTGGTTAGCATTCAACTCTTTGTCCATTACCCTATTTTTTGCCTCCAACTGTGAAATCTTCTACATTAGGTTTTTAACATCTTCTGCACTCCCAACCACCTCCATATGTTACTTTCCATATGTTATTTTCCATATTTGTGTGGACTTTTTCTATATCTTCAATATTATTTTGCAAAATGCTAAAGGCTCTATATTTAGGTGTGAACCTAACAACATTCTTCTTTACAACCTTAGCAATTTGTGCCTTAGTTAATTTAGGCATTACTTGGGCTAGTGTAGTCTCCCTAATTTGTTTCTCCAAGTTTAGACAGTAATGCCATTTTTGCTCAACTGTGTCATATAGACTTTTAGGCATAGAGTTATCAAATTCTAGTGGAGTTGTCTTGAATTTTGCCATCTGGCATATAGGGCCTCCTGCACCTGGTTTTTCTCCACTTTACCCAATTTATCAAAATCAACATGACTGAATCTTGATAGATCTGCATTATTCTTAACATTTTTACATAATTTTTCAAGATCTGAAAGTTATGACTCACCACCCTGAATTGGCTAATGTCATCTAACTCTATTTTCTCCTCTTCAAAATATGGTTGTACAATATACTTTCTTCTTGGTCTCTTCTACTTTTGACCTTGTTCTGCTTGTTTAGTCTTTTTCTTGGCCTTTTGTCTAGTTGCTTATGTGTTGAATCTTGTTGTAGGTGTAGTGGGCTTGGGCTAACTTGGTTTGGCAATTTTCTTAGTCCTTTCCATAGGTTGTTCCTTGCCCTTCCTTTTCTTTAACTAGGCAAGAGTAGGTGCTTCCTCGGCTTCTTCTCCCTTGGCACCTTCAGTCTCCTCCTCTTCTTTGTCTTCTCCCATACCTTGAGTTAATGCAAGAGGTTCTTGTGTTTGGGTTTCTTCTCCCTCTTCATCCTCTTCTTCTTCTTCTTCTTCTTCCTCTCTAGAACCCTCTCCAAACTTAGCTTTCAGCTTCTTCGCTATCTTTTCCTTTTTCTTCAAAGCTGAAGCAGTCTTCAAATCCATGGTAATCTTGGATTTTACCATCTCATAATTTCCAAATATTTTTGTAGTTTTGTTTATCTCTTCTACTATTAGAGTTGTTATAGCCACAAAGGCTTCATCCACATTTATTTCGTAGCCTGGGGTCTTAACCATCTTACCCTTGGTGTGGCATCTTGTACAAATGTATAATTGGCATCAACAAGAAAACATACATCATTATAGTGTTTCTCAACTAAAGATACTGGTATTCTTAGTCTTTCCTTCATTGACTTCTTGAAGTATTCAAAGTAACTTATCATCAAGGATTCAAAATTATCTCCCAACTACTCAATAAGCTCACCAATCTGTACATCTACTGATCTATTTGTTTTCCATCCCACAGTACCAAATGAGGGGAATATTTTTTGCACATAAAAGAATATACAAATAAGTATAGAGCCAAATTTGCATTGTACACTCTTAGTTTTCCTGATTGTTCCAAGGTTTTCCATCAATTGTTGCAACTGTAGCTCTGCTAGATCATATGTATGATCTTTCTTGACAATCTTGTATCCAACATCCACAACTATATAGGCCACACTATTTAATCTACTAGATTGATAGAACTTAAATGATATAACCCTTACAGTAAATTTTATTAGAGGATCAGTGATTTTGTCTACTGTCACACCTCTGTTGTTCCAAATAGCTCCAATATTCTTTTCAATTGCTTGCTTTTAATCACTTCTCAATGTCTTAGGCCGATCTAGGGTTGGGTAACTAGTAACCCTATGGATTATTCTCTTAGTAATCTTGATAGGTCCATTCTCTAGCCATAAGGAACCATCATGGATTCAGCTAAGCACAATTTTTATCTATTCTATCTTAAATACATTCAAAAAATCTAGGGCTCGTGTTAATCCCTTTCTCTCAACAATTTTGAATTCTTCTTTCAAAACACTATTGTCGTAAAATTTATTGTATGCTTCTTTGATTTCCATATCCCCAATGCTTCCTATCTTATAGTTGTAGCATTTTCTTACATCTTGAACCATTATTACATTCGACAAAATCATTGATAATGTGCTAGAAGGGTCTTGCTTATAAGCAATGTCAGGAATAGCTTTGAAAACAGGTTGCTTGACTTCATTACTTACTATCTGAACATTCAAAACTTCCTTTCCCTCTACTTTCTTTGAACTCGACATCGTAATATGAAACTAGGGTTTATGAAAATTAAAACTACATAGCTCGGCTCTTGATAAATACCTTGTGAAATCTGATGAATGGATGTGAGATTGCTGCTAGAATCTTCTACAAATGCTTGTAACAGATTTCTAGATCACCTTCCACTCTGCTCGCTCTCTCTCAGATTTGAAATGATGAAGAATGAGCTAAAATCGATCAAATACCCTTTGAAAACCCTGCAATTAATTCTAAGTGCTTACACAGCTATAGGCTCGACATCAACCAATTTCAAGCTCACTCAACATCCATTGACATTTCCATTACTCAGCAACTACTACGAGCTCGACATTTTCTAACATTTTACTCGGCACATATAGAAAACTTTTTGTTCTCAACAACAACATGAAAAACTTCAAGATTTGTCTTAAATTCCTAACAACATCTTGCATCTTTGTTTATGCTAATATATTCCTTTCAGTACTAGAACCTTTTGGAATTGAAGTATGATGTAACTTTTAGATATCAGTCCCGCAAACTTTTTGATTGCCTAGTTTGATGAGGTGTGATCACCTGACCCATTGGGTGAAGTGATCCCTTCTCCAGTTGACATGTTGCAATCATCTTTGTTTTTCCATGTCTTATTCATCTCTTCTCTGATGTGTTCAATATTTGCCTTGCCTTTGCCTTTATCAAATTCACAACTTGGTACCTTCAACTTTGTTGGACAATACCTACTGATATGACCAGTTTTCAAATAGTTGAAACATGTGGTTTGACTCAACCACCTTTAGTAGTTACCTTTGAAGTGTGTCCTAATGAAATTTTTAGGAACATGTCTATATTCTTGACAATAATGACAGTTATGTCTTATATTATAATCCCAGTTATAAGAGTTGTCATCGTTCCTTACCTTTGCTTGTCTATTTGATGACCACATGGGTTTGGATCTGCATTCAAAAGCTCTATGTCCATACTTCCGATAGTTTTAGCAATAACTTTCAAATATTTGTGTATGCATGGTCTTGGTTCTGCATTCATGTGCTTGATGACCTTTCTTGTTGCAATTATGACAATGAATCATGTTCTTGGGCTTAACATTCTGATTTGCGATCTTGCTCCTACACACATTAGCGGTATGTCCTTTCTTACCACAACTATGACAAGTAGGTTTGGAGTTCTTACCTTTGTTGTCCCTTTCTTTTGCACTTTTGGATGATTCTCCTTCTTCAATGCTCGTATATCCTAGTCCAAATGTGTCATTATTGGATCTAGGGGATCCCAATAGTTGCTCAAAGTATTTGATGGCTTCATTTGGCTTGTTAAAGCTTTTAGAAAATTTCTTTTCTCTCTTTAGATCACTTTGCAATTGTTCATTCTGCAATTTCAATGTAGTTATCTAAATATTCTTGATATTTAACTCATAGTTGGCATTCATCATTTAACTTAGAGTATCCAATTACATATTGGAGATCTTGGTTAGCTCTGTTGACTTCTCTTCCAGTCTATTGGCCAAAATTCTTTTGTCTTCCTCAATCATGGCTTTGTCTTCCATAACTTTCTTCTTTTTTTCAATTACCTCACATAGAAGTATGGCTTGTGATGCTTGCTCTAACTTGAGATTTCTTATTTCCTCAGCTTGTACTCTATTCTTTTCCATTAGATTTGTAATTGATGCATCAAATTCATTGGAGTCACCATTGGAAAATAGCTTGGTAGTGTCAATTTCTTTGTATTGTGTGTCATTTTCTACAATAGCAATTTCTTTCCTTCTCTTCAAGGACTTCTTTAGTTCTTATCTTGCTTCATCCAATTGATGTAGAATGAGTTGTATCTCAATTTCCTGATTCTCAATAATCTTTCCCAATTTTTAGTCTTCCATTTCAAGATCTTTCGTCAAAGTTGCAAAACTACTCCTTCAGAGAACTGGCTCTAATACCAATTGTTGGAATTACAATAGGAAAGGTAAACTTCTGGGGGGGTGAATCAATAGTTTAAACTTGGACCCATAAAATTTTCACCACCCATACATCTCATACATTCAATGAATAACATCTAAAGCATGTACATTTAAATCATGTAAGCATAAATAAGTAATCACACACTCATGACACCATATATGATTACCCAGAAACCCTCCAAGAGAGAAGGTAAAAATATGGTGGGGATGACACCCACAAATCTTCACTACTACCATAATAAAGTTTATCCAATGAAGGTTACAATGTTTTGATCATAAAACATGATCTACCCTGTGAAAGGTATGCCCTGTTAAAGGTTTACAAAGACTGTTAGGTCTTACCTTGTTAGAGGATTTCAACACCCTATTAAAAGTGTGCCTGGTTAAAGGACTTTAACTTACAACTAAGTAAGCACCCTGTTAAAGGATTTCATACAGCCTGTTAGGACTACTTTGTAAAGAGATTTGACTGAAATAACCTGTTAGAATGTCTCGGCATAGATCCTATGGTTGGCACTTGCTTGCTTGATAACAAATCACCTCTAAACAATGTTCTCTTGATCCTTCTTCATCAAATGTCCCTTTGTTGTATCCTTTTCTCTATCATTTGTTCTACTCTAATTGATTCTGCAATGTGGTTTCACTTCATAACTTCTAAGTCACCATGAATGCTTTGTTTTCGCATGCAAACTATCTTCTTCGCTCCTTCAACACTCTCTATGAAAGTTTAGAGTTTCATCCTCCTTAAGAAGACTTTAGTGGCTTAGGGTTAGGTATGAATCTAGGGTTGAGATTCATCCATTTTGCCGCTTAATCCTTCCTATTTTTTGATTGGTTGCATGATTGCATAGGGAATCCAACTTGAGATTCATCCTTATCTCCAAAATATCAAAATTCAATCTTAAGTTGGCTAAAAAATGGTTTACATAGTTGTTTGTGCCTTTACAAACATATGTGTCAAAATTGTTTCACTCGGCATCTAAAGTCTCTGATGCTCGACATATACTAATCTTTCTATTATGACTCGACACCTATATTGCTCGACATCCACTATTTACTCAGCTCCTGTGTCACTTGGCATATACTATCTGCTCGGCACTTGAGTGACTCAGCACATGAGTGGCTCGATACTCACTATGACTCGGCATGGCCTATTATTTACATGTTATGCTCGACATGTACTATTAGTTCAACATGAACTAAGTAAATGGCTTAAGTGTGTTGATAGTCACTTGTCAAAACCAATCTAAGATCAACATTATGAACCTGGACATACGATTGATCCACGAGTTTGTCCAAAAATTGATTTGAATCTTAGGCATACATCTCACTTACAAGATTCTTCATAATTCTCCATAATTTTTTAATATCATGAATGAATAGAAGTTTTCATATGACTTATTATGTGTTTATAATACCACTATTTATTTCTTTTGGTATTGTCCTCTGAATTGACAAAATGATTCAGATCAAACTACTTTACAATTGTACCAGGGATGAATTTGTATTCATGCAATATAGTTGGTATCATCTCAACTATGCTGGAATCTTTTAGAATTAGTATGCAGTCATTGTCTCCTCGATCAAATCTTTTCTGTACAATGTCAGTCTACTATTCTTAATTCCATGCCTAGGATTATTTTACTTTGATATTTGCTAAGAAGGTCATTTGTCATGTCCCCTTTTCAAATAAATAAAAATAATAAACTTTGTTAAGGCAAGCAGGCTCCAAAAAGGTGAAGTTTCGGCAAAAGGGGTTAATCTTTGGAAACCAATGGACTAATAAATAAAAATTATTATTAAATTATATTTTATTAACCCCTCTTGGACGTGAGTTAGAGTTATGCCCTCTTTTAAGGGGTTTGGAGGCATTTTGGGCTCATTCCAGAACTTGATTTTTGCTCATTTCTTTGTTATTCTTCAGAGGCTGCCAAACCTGTGGAGAAGGAGACCCAAGAATGAGTGTTTTTAGGTTTCTAGGAAGGCTAAGGATGGGATTTTGAAGCCATTCCATGTGCATGCTCATGCAGGGTTTGCCTTTGTGTTGAACAATGCAGATTTGTGGTTTTTCGAGTGTGTTTTTTTAAGAGTTTGGTGTTTTCGGTTGAGTATTTCATATCAGTTTGGGTTGCTGCTGTATTTTTGACTTTAGATGTTAAAATAGAGCTGAATATATGTATTGGGATGTGATTCAACTTCTAAGATTGTTTATTAGTATTTTTGTGGTGTTTTCGGACATTTTTGTGTTATTTCGGGAGCCCATTGAGCATAGTTTTTGTCCTACGTTTGTGAGCTGTTGTGTAGATGCTATACAAATCTAAAAATTTCATTTTTTAGGCCGCTATGCTGCTGAAATTTTTGTAAAAATGTTCATTTTCAGATTTATTAATAATATGTGAAGCTGTGAAGTTTTTGGCACTATTTCTGGCATACCCGATTTGAGGTTTATTGAGAAATTTGGTGAATCTTTGTGATATTGGTTGTTTGATTTTGAAAATCTGATTAGAGGCTTGAAATTTCATGTAAAATCATAGAAAGGGACATTTCAGTGGTATCAGAGTAATGATCTTGCCAGCCTGAGGGTTTGTAGAAAGTTGCATGTCAATTTTGACAACTACCTAGATCTTGCATGTCAGAATTTATGGTTGCATGCTACTTCTAATCATTTGCATGATTAGTTCTTGGTGAATTTGGTGGTTGCATGTTGCTTCTAATCAGTTACATGTCAAAATTTATGGTCGCATGCAACTAAGTGAAAGAGAAAAGGGATATTTGCAGCGAGAAAAGAATAAATAAATTTTGATCAAACCTCTAGTTGAAAGTAAAAGTACAAAATCCAAGGAAGGGAAAAGTATGGCTGATCCAGATGAGATGGCAAAGAAATTCTTTCAAGACATCCAAAATACTCAGAAGCAAACAGTGGATAGTTTGGCAGAAACTAGAGAGGCTTTGCAAATATTGACAGAAAAACTACAAGGAGTTGCATCTATTAATGAGAAAGGAAGTACTTCAGAGGAGCCAAGAAATCTGAAATCCACACCATCTAAATCAACCAAAACTATTTTCTTGCCTGCAGATGAGCCACTAGTACCAAATCCAACCATTAATCTCGTGGAAGAGGTTACGGGTAACTTGATTGCATTAAGAGCTACTTACAATGGCTTAGATGATGACTTTCGTAGTTCGGTTCCTTTTAGAGAATATGTGGATATGATGAACACTTTGATGCCCAAGAAAGAGAACAGGAGGGAGCATGACATAAGTGGAAGAGAGCTCAAAAATAAAATAAGCAAGTTTGCAGCACCTACTTTTGATGGAACAAATAAAATTTCAGCTAGAGCATGGCTACAAAAATTACAGACTTTCTTCACACTTAACCCCATGAAGGAGAGTGATGCTATTCAATTTGAAAGTCTACACTTGGAAGATGCAACCTATGATTGGTGGTATCATGGAATGACTACTCAAGGTCATGATCAGGTAACTATATTTGATGATTTCAGTCAAAGAGTGATAGATAGATTTGACCTCAAGGATGATGAAGAGTACTTTAAAGAATTGTCAAAGTTGAAGCAAACCAAATCAGTTAATGAGTATATAGAAGAGTTTCAAAAAGTGGCTGTTATGGTACCTGATATGAGTGAAAAGAGGATTGTTTATCTTTTTCTTGATGGTTTAGAAGATTCTATTAAGGGTTTGGTTAAGGCTTTCTCACCCTCAACCTTACAAGAAGCTATCAAAAGAAGCTTGCAACTTGAAACTTGTGTGCCTATGAAATCAGTCACTAATCAAAAACCCCCAAATCTTTGGCAACATAAGGGAAATTTTTAGAAAAATACTTTCCCAACACTACCACCAAAAGATGTGATAAATGTGGCAAAAAAGAAGGTAGATGAGGAGACTAGGAGTGAATTACGAAGGAAAAAGCTTTGTTTTACTTGTAGAGAACCATGGGTTCCAGGACACAGATGTTTGGGAAAAGGTCAAGTGCACTATATTGAAGTTGCTTCAGAATCTGATTCAGATGAGCATGAGGAATTTCATGATACTAAGGAGGAGGTAGAAGAAGAGAAAGAAAAAGAAATCAGCAAGGATGGCACTTTAGCAGCATTATTAGGAGTCCCAAGATACCATCCCTTTTGAATTCGAGGGGTACTGGCAGGGAAAAGGTTGACAGTTCTTCTTGATAGTGGGGCAACTCACAACTTTATTGATGAGGGATTTGTCATGAAAAGAGGGCTTAAAGCAGAAGATTTTGAGGGATTCAATGTTACTATAGCTGATGGATTCACTATGCCTTGCACACGGATGGTGAAACAACTCAAGATGACCTAAGGAGATTATGAGATATGTGATGACTTCTATGTGGTTGGTATTGGGGAGACAAATCTTGTATTGGGTGTTCAATGGTTGCACTCTATTGGAGGCTATTACATGAACCATCAAACTATGGAGTTTAAATTTCATTCCAATGGGAAAGAAGTCATATTGAGAGGCTTATCGAATGGAGCACCTAAGGCGGTCTCTGCAAAGAGGACCAGTAGCATGGGCAATAGGAGTCATAATCCATCCAACAAGCTCTCCAAAGAATCAAGGTAATTTTCATTTTGAAATTCAAAATATTCTTGATAAGCATAGTATAGTCTTCAATGACTTACCTCCAGGATTACCACTAGATAGAGGTTTTGAGCATGATATAGAGTTAGAACAGGGTGCCAAGCCAGTTATAACAACCCCATACCGCCATCCAAGAGGTTATAAGGAAGAAATTGAAAAAATGATTAAAGAACTCCTGGACATGGGATTCATAAGGCCCACTTTGTGTTCCTTAACATATATCTCTGCTAATTGGAAAGTCTTCATAATTTCAGAGTATACTAAAGATTCCTTTGCCACCAAGATTTTGGATAAGTTAGTGGATGATAACAAGTACAAAGTTGTTGATGAATTGATTTATTACAAGAACAGGATCTTCTTAGTGCCAGGATCGAAAACTAAGGAGAGGATATTGAGGGCCTTTCATGACACAACTTTGGCTGGTCATTAGGGATACTTC
Source organism: Cupressus sempervirens (assembly GCA_028749045.1). Taxonomy (NCBI): domain Eukaryota; kingdom Viridiplantae; phylum Streptophyta; class Pinopsida; order Cupressales; family Cupressaceae; genus Cupressus; species Cupressus sempervirens. The sequence goes on from CM053793.1 coordinate 735,867,694, forward strand.
AAGACATACAGGAAAATTCGAGAGTGGTTTTCATGGAAGGGTATAAAGGAGGATGTCCTTAAACACATTAAGGAATGTATGGTATGCCAACAAAGCAAGAGTGAGCAAAATTTTCCTGCAGGGTTGTTGCAGCCACTTCCTATTCCTGAACAAAAATGGGAAAGTATTTCCATGGACTTCATCACTGGGTTGCCCAAGGTTAAAGGTAAGGATTGCATATATGTGGTGGTAGATAGACTAACTAAGTATGCACATTTCTTTCCTACCACATCTGATTTCAAGGCATCACAAGTGGCCGAATTGTTCTTCAAGGAAATTTTTAGATTACATGGCTTGCCTAGAAACATTGTTAGTGATCGGGACAGTAGATTCCTCAGCTCTTTTTGGAAGGAGCTTTCATTTGGTAGGAACTGAACTCACTCCCAGTACTAGCTATCACCCTCAAACAGATGGACAAATAGAGATAGTTAATAAATGGATAGAGGGATATTTGAGGAACTATGTTTCAAATCAACAACATGCTTAGGTGAAATGGTTACACCTAGGAGAGTATTGTTACAATACATCTCCTCACATGTCTATTGGTATGCCTCCTTTTTGTGCTCTTTATGGTTATGATGCCCTTTCCTTTGTTGATCTAATACTTTCCGATAGCAGAGTACCTGCAGCAAGTGATTTCGTCAAGCAAAGCCAAGACATAATAAGGTCCCTCAAGGATAATCTACAGCGTGCACAGAACCAACAAAAGTTATATGCTGATAGGAAAAGGATTGAAAGATCTTTTGAGGTGGGAGATTTGGTATTTTTTAGGTTGCAGCCATATAAGCAAAGCACCTTGAAGAGGAGTGGGGCAGAGAAACTCAATCCAAGGTTCTATGGGCCTTATAAGATCATCAAGAAGGTAGGAGAGGTAGCTTATGAATTGGAGCTCCCACCAAACAACAAAATACATAATATTTTTCATGTATCTTGCCTGAAGAAGGTTCTAGGCCAGAAAACCATAGTATCTACAGAATTATCACCTCTTGATGATGAAGGAAAATTAGTTTTGATACCAAAAGAGATTTTGGATACAAGAGAGAAAAGATTGAGAAATAGGAGCGTCATAGAGCATTTGGTCAAATGGAAAGGATTACCACTAGAGGATGCAACTTGGGAAGGAGCACATATTCTTGAGAATTCCAACCTTCATTGCTTGAGGACAAGCAATATTTGGGAGGGGAGGACTTGTCATGTCCCCTTTTCAAATAAATAAAAATAATAAACTTTGCTAAGGCAGGCAGGCTCCAAAAAGGTGAAGTTTCGGCAAAAGGGGCTAATCTTTGGAAACCAATGGAATAATAAATAAAAATTATTATTAAATTATATTTAATTAACCCCTCTTGGACATGAGTTAGGGTTATGCCCTCTTTTAAGGGGTTTGGAGGCATTTTGGGCTCATTCCAGAATTTGATTTTTGCTCATTTCTTTGTTATTCTTCAGAGGCTGCCAAACCTATGGAGAAGGAGACCCAAGAACGAGAGTTTTTAGGTTTTCAGGAAGGCTAAGGATGAGATTTTTAAGCCATTCCATGTGCATGCTCATGCAGAGTTTGCCTTTGTGTTGAACAGTGCAGATTTGTGGTTTTTCGAGTGTGTTTTTGTAAGAGTTTGGTGTTTCTGGTTGAGTATTTCATATCAGTTTGGGTTGCTGCTGTATTTCAGACTTTAGATGTTAAAATAGAACTGAATATATGTATTGGGACATGGTTCAACTTCTGAGATAGTTTATTAGTGTTTTTGTGGTGTTTCTGGGCATTTTTGTGTTATTTCGGGAGCCCGTTGAGCATAGTTTTTGTCCTACGTTTGTGAGTTGTTGTGTAGATGCTATACAGATCTGAAAATGTCATTTTGTAGGCTGTTATGCTGCTAAACTTTCTGTAAAAAATTTTATTTTCAGATTTATTAATAATATGTGAAGCTGTGAAGTTTTTGGCACTATTTCTGGCATACCCGATTTGGGGTTTATTGAGAAATTTGGTGGATCTTTGTGATATTGGTTGTTTAATTTTGAAAATCTGATTAGAGGCTTGAAATTTCATGTAAAATCAGAGAAAGGGACATTTCATTGTTGACACTAAAATTTAGTGTTATTGTGAGCTCTCCTTTGGAATATGTAAGATCAACACGTAGAACTTCACATGTCCTGGTTGCTTTGTCTAAGAAAGCTTGGTACACTACCAAGACATCACCTTTGAAACTTTGGCCTGCCTTTTTGGCATTGAGATCTTCTATTGATATAGATTGTTGGTTGTCTTCTTTTGTACTGTAATAGTTAAAGGTAAATGGTTTTAATTATGAAATATTTTCAAGGATGAAAAGATTGAAAAGTTTAGATTCAAAATAACATTTAGTGAGTTCTTGTTGGTCTTGTGGTAGTTGACTTGGTATTCGCTTTGGTGGACTCATTGTTGTTGTAGACATAACCCAAGTTAGAGTTAAAGTGCATATAGATGAATGAATGTCGCAAGATGGTCTGTCCAGTATGCTTCACTTTTGTAGATGGAGCATGTACTTTCTGGTGAATTTGTCCATACATGGTCAATGAATGGTTTTTTTATGCTATGTGTCTGATTTAACATGATTTGAATATTGTATTTGTGCATATATTTCATGAGTGTTATTGTGGTTATGTTTTGTGTGAACATGTCTATGTTGAAATCTCCAACAATGTAAAGCTTGTTTTTTGATATGCAGTTTGTAGCTATTTCAGTAAGAAGTGTTATGATTTGGGCAATTGTTGTATGCGGTCATGTGTAAACATTAGAGACATTGAGTTGAGAATTGGAATGATTAAGGGTAATTGTTATGGCTTCAATGTTTTTTGATATGTGTTGTACTGAATTGGTCACCAGAAGATTTCTTGAAGTAAGTATCTTTATACTGTGTATATGATACATTGAATGGTTATTATATTTTCCAAAGAAAATATATATATTGCATGGGAGAAAATATAGTTCTTGTAGACATAAGATATTAGTGGACATTGTATCGTAATAATTTAAAATGTCATTTGCATGAGCATGTAGGTTATGTGTGTTTAGTGTGCATAGCAATATGTGTGCATTGTGAACTGTACAAGATAGTTGACTTTCAAGTTTCCATGTTACGCTTGAGTATAGCTGAAACATTTCACAATGGATTTGTTTGTGGATTTTGAAGTTTGTTGGAATCAAAGGTTTTAAGAGGTATAATGAATTAATTGTTCTTTTTCTTGAAAGTTTTGTGTATGTCAAGTTGTGTTGTGTTATGCCACTAGGATCAAATGCAAGACCATCCACTATAAGGCCTTGGGCTCTATGTATTATCCTGGCACATGCTGCTTGAATTGGAAATTGTTTTCTGATTCATACTTTGCCAGTAGTTGATATTTTGGGGATGGGTCTTGCAATTCAAAGAATGGGAACCCATTCCTTTTTAATGCCCTGAATGTAATACTGGCATAATTTATTTCTTTGTTCTTGGCCTATTTTTGTGTTGTTGAACTATATCTAAACTATGTCCACTTTTTGTTGTTTGTTATATGCCTTATATATTCCATCTAACCTATTTACAAGGCTATCTTTTGTGTTGTAGTTTCTTGCAAAAATTTCGGCGAAAATATTTGGCTTTACAACCATTTGAGATGGTAGAATCATTGTGTGTGTGTGTAGTCACACTACATTGAAATTTTCATCTTCAAAGTCTATTGCATCTAATATTATGTAGTTCCTAGGAACTCTGGAAAGCATATTGTTATTGTGTACATTGACATATTTTTGCTTGTAGAATAGATATGGGCATTTTGGATCGATAGGTGGGGGTTGAAGACAACTTCAATTGAGGTAGTGTATGTCATCATGTGTATATTGTCCTAGACATATGTTATTTAGAATTGAAACAAATTTCTCATCTTTCTGATGCATTGTAGTGGCTAGTGAATATCATTTCACATTATCAGTCCAAAAGTTATAAGGCATTAATTATGTTGTCGATGGTTGTTCAAAAAAATGGCTGAGTCAAGCACTAAAAGTGCTTGATAGAAATCTCCATAGAAAATTGTGTCAAGATTGCCAAAGTATGATGTTGGTAATTGCATTATGTCACATAATCATTTGTCAATGTAACATAGGAAGGTCAAACCTGCCAATGAAATTTCATCTATGAGGAGTACATGTAATTGATTACAGTTCTTTGACATTGTAGCTAATGTTTCTATACTTAGTGGAATGAAATATGATTTGTTGAAAGGTATGTGGAAAGATGAATTCAATGTAGCTCCACCTATATTATATGTCGCCTTTCCTATATATGCAATTATTAGGCCTTTAGGTTTATCTAGATCACTGTCAATGGAATTGTTGTAAATGCGAATAAGTGCTTGAAAAATATTTGTTGCTATAAATGCTTTCCCAGTTCCAGCTCCTCCAGTTATAAACAGATGTAGATGATTTTTTATGTCCTTAAGCTTTTCCATTATAATATCCTTGAAAATGGTTTGTTGCTCTCTATTCAACTTTCTCCTTAAGTTGTAGTACTCATTATTGTTCATTATTTGACGGATTTGTGTGGTTTCAAAAGATTTTGGACTTGTATTTTTCAAGTTGTTGAAAAGTTTGGTTTTGATATCTTCATGCATGTCATATTGTTCATCAAGTTCTTTAATTTTTGGTTGTTGGTAGACATTACCATTGTTGTCTTCGTTGTCATTTATTGCATCAATAGCATTGTTAATATCACCCCACATTGAATTTGTGTACTGTGAAAACGTTGCTCAATTGTTCTGAATTATATTTTCATTATGCAAGTAATCTTTTTCCCATGAGTCATAATTTTGTTTGAATGTATCCTTAGTTATAATGAAGGGAACATACAACAATAATTGTTCCCTAGAATAGTTCTCTAGTTGTAGATGTTTGTTGAAGTTAATGAAGCGTATGATGTTTGGTTTAGCTTTTGATTCAAGCTTACTTCCATCTTTTTTTTATAACTTGATACAAATTCTGCTAAACATAAGTTAGCAATAGCTTGAGGGCATTGTAGGTAATATTCAATTATTGATTTGCACATTACATTTTAAGAGTTGTCTTACAATTTTTTTTTAATTATTGTTCAACTAGTTTTAGTATAAATGTACAGTCACTATGTGATCGTGTATCAATAAATGTGCATTTTCTAAAACTAGAGTGTGTGGTAGTGCTAAAACTAAATGAGCTACTTATTGAGTGGACATTTGTTGTAAGTTTAGCAGAGCATTTCCAAATTCCCTTATCATTTTAAGTGCATCTATATTGTCTCTTTGATGATCGTCATGTACTTTTTTGAAAGCATTTGTCATAGACTTGTCAACTTTTGCTATGTATAAACTATAATACATTGTTGTTGCATATACATTAAGGATAGATTGTGCATCTGTATTGGCTTTTCATAGAGGAGGGATTTTTTTGGCAAAGCTATTATTCTAGATTTTTTAGGGCTTTCTTTGGAGAAAGATTGTTGGTCTATGGATTGTTGACCTTAAAGCGATAATGCAGTTTTCTTTAGTTATGTCCATTTCATTGAGGAAGTTGTCAAATGTAAAGGATGTGTTGTATATTGCAACTTGGAGTTTGCATTGAAATTTGTTGGCTATTGAGCATGTGCTTTTTTCTTTTTTAGGAAGGGGCTCAAGTATTGTCATTTTTTTGATTGGTGGAAATGGAAAGTTATGTCTGCAATGTTTATTTTTTGATCTTTTGCGTTGCTTTGTATGATGATGTCTATGAAGAATAGATATTTCTGAATCAAAATTTTTTGTTTCACATATAACATATGCATCAATTAAAATTGTAATACTTTTATTGCTTTGCTTTCCATAAATAGGTGCATCCTTGACCCATATGAGAAAGTGATTGTGTTTGTTTCCTCTATTTTGGAATTCTATTACTGAAAAGAAATCAAGTACATTTGCAAAAAAAGATTGGTCTGCAAGTATCCTTTTTTTAGGGCATTTATTAGATCCCTATAGTACCACACACAAGTTATTGGATCTTTTTTAATTAGTTCATATGTGTTAAATTCTTTGATAATATTTGATTTGTTTTGTGTTTTTTACTGGTGATTGTTTTATAGTTGTTTGAGTGTGTTGGTTAGGGCCTTCCAGTTTTGTTCATCACTCGTAAATGTGATGAATTTTTTTGGAGGTCCTAGTTGTTGTATCATGGCAAAGACATCTTTTTAAAGTTGATGTGCATAGTTTGGAGATATATGGATTCTTTTGAAGTCGACATACCCTATATCCGATTTTAGTTATTTTTTAAAGTTTGGTTTGTGTTTAACATCTTTTGCTAATAACTTCCTTCCTTTAAGTTGTCCTTTACAAATTCTTATACACGTTGCGGACATAACTTGATGTATGAGTATTTTTTTTTTTTTCGAAGAAAAGATTTGTTGTGTGATATGAAAAATGTCTTTGTGAGTGCAACAATTCCCACTTTGTAATTTTTTGATATGATAGTTTCTGATTAATGTCATGGTCACGTGGATCACCGAAAAATAGCTTTGAAAAATTCATTTCCTCTGCATATTTGTCTTTGATTATTCCAATGGGACATTGGTTTTGTGCAGGTGCAATTTCCACTAATTTGTCTTGCATTTTATATATGTTGATAGATACTGTGAATCCATGTACTAGAGTTTCACAAGGTTAATTCTCCATGTCACTTTCACACTCAGTTTCAATGTTATTTAGGTTGTCATTTTCCACAATCTCATTATTTATTTGTAGAGATTATTTCCAATCTCTATTGAGTTTGACATGTTGCATTTTGTACAATGTTCTTGTTATTAGTTGTTGAAGGGCTTGCATAATAATGTTTGGTCATACCATACCCTTCTGAAAGACATTTTTGTATTCTAGTCTTCTTTTCAGAGATACAACAATTGTTGTTGTTGTAGCAGTTGATAGAGGTAGAGCTCTTTGTGTAACATTAGTGTCTACTGGGACATTGATTATTGAACCAATTAAGCCAACTTGAGATCTTTTGTGCCCCAATTCCCAAATTTGTGCAAATGCAATTCACAATGAGACACAACGCTCTTCTAATTGTGTTAACATTTGCACATATTATATTGGCTTACTCATTCAAATGTTATGTGGTGTAGCATATTGAAGAATCTTGTATTTCTTTAATGCCCTATTACATTTGCGACAAATGGTATTTGATAATGTGTTGCAATTTGATTTGACTAATTTGCAATAGGTTTCCTTTTGTTCAAGTTGGAATTTTTTTATGTCTTTCTTAAAAATGTAATGTTTGAGAAACACTGCACACATGTGTCGGTGTGTCCTCAATTATTTTCTGGAATACACCAATTGGGGATAATGTTCTCTTCCTTTTTTTAAAGAGTTGTTGTTGATTGTTGTTTCGAATGGTCTTTTTTAACTTTTGGAGGGAAGTCTTTTATTTTGCAAGTTCCTTTTGTTGATTGTTGTTCTTAATGGTGCTTTTTTTATTTTGGAGGCAAGTGTTTTGTTTCACACCCTCCTTTTGTTTATTGTTTAGTTGTGTGTGGCTTTCATTTATCGTGGTCGTAGTTTTCATATTCACATTTCTTGGTACATGATTTTGTGTAGTATTTCTAATTGATTTTTTTAATTGGGAAAAAATGTATTTGTTATTAGTTCTATAAACTTAGTGTCATTGATTGTATTAGTGGTTCAAAATGGCCAAAAAGTGGATTACCATCATGGAAGAGAAGTGAGTATGGTTCACTTGTTAAAAAATTGTTGAAATGTAAGTATTTTTTCCCTGTTGTAGATGACCAAACACATATTCCTACATTCAACCATTGGACAACCATTGTATGCAAAATATATCTCCCCAAAGACCTAGTTCATTGTTAGTTGTTTTAGGATTCATAGTTTTTTGCATTCTTCGCAAATATGTCTCATGGTCCCTAACTTCGTGCAATTCATAAAGTACTTTTGGATATAATTCATGGTTGTAAGAATCAAATACCTCTGATTCTTGTTTTTCTAGACTACTCAAGAAGTGTTGAATAGTTCCTCTGCAAAGGTCAGTTGATGTATAGCAATTCTCAAGCAGGAGTTGTAATGAATCAAATAGGCAGTATCCAACATTATATGTAAATGTTGGAATTCTAGACAATCTGTGTTGCTTAAGTACATTGTCAATGTTGAAGAAGAGGTTTGAGCTTTTATTTTTACAATTCTCTACATCTAGAATTTCAATGCTTTATATTTTCATTTTTTCTAGTGCCGCCATCTTATTTAGTTATTTTGGCTATGTTCATAGAATCTAACCATGACTATTTTATTTATTTATTTTTGATCGATAAGAGGCCGAAGCCAAGATTAATTATTATGTGTTGTGATTAATTATTATTATTTATTAAGAGCGAGTAAATTCGAACCCAAGACCTCTTCGATAAGAGGCTCACAATTTACCATTGTGTTGTAGGCTCATGCCTAGAATTTAACTGCGACTATTATTTTAAGGAAAACAAAACTTTTTTTTTTTGGTGATATTTTGTTTGACTAGGTTGCTTATATTGGGAAAATATAGATATGACTATTAGATTCAATAAACCAAACGAATATTTTTGAGATTGAGAAGAAACAAATAAGCTTAGATTTCGGCTTACTTGTGAACCTAGTATTTTTACAACAAGACATGTCTCTATTCCTTACGCAATGTGCTGAAATTGGAATTGACAATTGATATCTATTTTTGGAGGAAAAGAAATATTCAGTTAGTGATAGAGATTAGAAAATTTAGTTAATAATACATCGTAAAAGCCATATTTCCGTGTGTGCGTGTGTACAAGATTACAAACAGTGTCTAATTATATATATATATATATATACATATACATATACGTATACATATATATATACGTATATATATGTGTATATGTATATATATATGTATATATACATATATATATACGTATATATATGTGTATATGTATATATATATGTATATATATATGTATATATACATATATATATATATACATATACACATATATATACATATATATATGTATATGTATATATATATACATATGTATATATATACAGATGTATACATATACATATACATATATATACAGATGTATATATATACATAGACATATATATACGTATATATATACATATACATATATATACGTATATATATATATATATGTACATATACATATGTATATGTATATATACATATATATATATATATACGTATATATATATGTATATGTATATATATACATATATATGTATATACATACACATGTATATATATACATACATATGTATATACATATATATATACATATATATATGTATATATGTACATATATATACATATACATATATATATATATATGTACATATACATGTATATGTACGTATATATATATGTATGTAGATATATATATATATGTACATACATATATCTACATACATATATATATATATATATCTACATACATATATATGTATATGTACATATATATATACATCTACATACATATATATATATGTACATATATATATATCTATATGTACATATATATATATATCTATATGTACATATATATATATCTATATGTACATATATATATATCTATATGTACATATATATATATCTATATGTACATATAGATATATCTATATGTACATATATATATATCTATATGTACATATATATATATCTATATGTACATATATATATATATCTATATGTATATATATATATATATATATATATATATGTACATATATATGTACATATATATATATATATATATATATATATATATATATATACATATGTGTACATATATATGTATATGTACATATATATATATACATATATATAAAACCAATTTAAAAATAATTGATTAAAAATATGTATGTACTAGATTTTTGAGCTCAAGAAATATTTTTTGTAGGCTCTTAATGAAAATATAGATGTCAGTTAAAATTTGTATTCAGGCCAGAGGTTACGATTGTTGCGTAGTGATAGAAAGTTGTTTGCACTAGTGTGAGAAATATAAGAATGTGATAGTTACTATTAAAAGATTATTAAAAAAAGTGATGCCATTTCTGGTTTCTTGCCATGAAGGATGTTATTAAGCAATGTGATAGGAGTAACATCAATATTAAAGTTTGAAATTGTGTGTCCTGGATCTCATTTTCACATATTCTAATTCTGTGTGTTCAAAAAGCAACACATGGACTTAAATAGAAAACATTCCAACTAGAACCCAAGAACACAGATCATATTTTAGTCTCCAACAACAATTTAGTTGGCTCCTCAACTTGCCTCTGTTATGAGACTAACAGAGTATTTTCCTTTCTAAACACACATGACAACCATATATGGATTTCAAAATCAGGTCTGTAGACCTGTTCACTATGATCCATCATCAGAACAATCTGAGGGTTCTAGTTATTTAAAAAATAAATTAAAAGGAACTGTTTAAAATAAAAACCTTAAAGCATAGAATGGGTTCAGAAGAAGAAGAAAAGGGGAGGCACGAAGATGACTCCCATTCACCGATCATGCTCAAAGAATTTGGGGCATTCGAGATGCAATTACAATGACATATAATCAAAACTGCCCTTGCAAGATGATGTAAAGTGGATTTCCAGAAACAGGGAGAAAGAAAAAGCTACCCATGTTTTTCCCTAACAGCGAGATCATAGCGGATACAATTTGTGTAGATTCATAGTCCATTGCACCAAATGGGATACAAAAGTATCAATTCCAATTCTATCTAAAAAACTCCAAAATAGAATCACTGCAAAATTGGGATGTTCAAAATCTTGAGAGGCAAGGAAAAAATGACAAACTGGGGTCTCAGAAGACCACGTGGCCATGGAAAGCAACGCTTATATACCCATTTCAGAAATTTGAAAGTCTGAATATTACTTGATGACTACAAAGCTTTGGAACTGCTAATAAAAACTTGAATCTGCTACTTTTCAAACTTTAGCAACAACGTTCTGCTAGACTTCTATGCAGTAGGAAGATGAATAGACTACTCACTAGCTAGCTTCAATCCAATTGGTGAGTTGTTAGAAAATGATTCATAAAATGAAAAAGGAGGTGACTTCAAAGCCATGGCTAAAAGAAATTTCGTTTGTTTCACCATTTTAACTTATTTTGAAATCAAGTATAGAAAAATTAAAGTCATGAACTATATTGAGAAAATAAATAGGATTAATGCATAATACAAATTATGAATGGAAAAGGAGATGAATTTATTTAGATAATGTCAAACTTCATAACCTAAGTAAGGATTCACAGAAAAATCCTCTCCTGCCAATCAGGAGCATTGTGCTAGTTGTACTCTTTCAAAGATCCTATTCTAAGCAGCATGATAATAACCCTAACAACACCCAAAAGAAAAGATGTTTGAGTCACATAGGAAGAATGGAAAATTTCCCTAGCCATCGTCTCATGAAACCATCTACGCTAAAAATAATTACAAGATATGGAATATTTCACCCACTAGTTGTTTTGATGCAGGAGCATCCTGGGTTTCCTTGTAATCTTGCACTTTTGTTCTTTCTGCCTGTTGGTGCCGAGTGATTTCCTTTGGGGTGCCGAGTTCCTATTGGTGCTGGGTGATTTCCTTTGGGTGCCCAGTTCTTGTTGGTACCGAGTGATTTCCTTTGGGTGTCAAGTGATTCCTTTGGGCGCTGAGTTCGTAGTTACTGCCAAGTGAATCCTTTGGATATCGAGCTCGTGTGGGTGACGAGTGCCAGCCTTCATTTGCCGAGTTATCTGTGTCTAGTTCTAGTTTGGGCTGACTTTGCTTGCATTTAATTTTGGTATAGGTAGTTAATATCTGTTATGGGGTGACTTGTGGCTTTCCCTTATTCTAGAATCTTCTGTAAGCCATTTTAGCTAGTATTTAAAGAGGTCTAGGTTTGAGTTTAGAGAGGAGTGAGCGAGAGAGGAGGATAGAACTGGGAGGATCAGATAGAAGATGCGAACTTGAAGTTGGTTAGTCTAGATTTGAATCTATTTGTAATTGGCCGTAAACTAGAAGGCCTTACAGCTGGTCATGTATGAAGATGTTTTGATGAATCAATAAAAGCATTTCTCTCTTCTTCCTCCTTTGGTTGTTGTTCCTTGTGTTTGTTTCTATCGTGTTAACTCTTGCAGGATGGTTTGGATAGCTGGGTGAGCTCTTGGCCCTAGTTATTCTTCCTTGCCTACGTCAGCTGGTATCAGAGCTTGAGGTTCATCCTTGTGAAGATTGGATCATGTAGAACCCTAATTTGGATTTGGTTGTAGGGTGGCAGATCTGCAGATTTGACCTATAACTTGCAGAGGGTTACGATCTTGCAGGAACCTAGTTTGTAAAGATGGTTCGTGGTAGAGGAAATAATGTTGATAATGCAATATTGGATCGGTTAAGACAAATTGCAGCCAGATTAGATGTTGTGCAGACAGCTCAGAGGAGAGGAGCACATCTTGATGATGTAAGTGATGATGAAGCAGTAGCACCAAACCCTAATCAAGAACTTGAAGAAGACCAAGATGAAGCTAGATTGTTGAGAGTATTGTCTAGAGAAAATTCAAAGCCTGTTCTGGAAGTTGTTCCTTATGATGGAAAATTGGATACCAATGCCGTGTTGGATTGGATCTCTGATATGGAGAAGTTCTTTGAGTATGAAAACACTCCTGATAATAGAAAAATGAAGATTGTAGGTACTAGGTTGAGAGGTCATGCATCGCTATGGTGGGAGCACTTGCAAACTGATAGACAAAGGAGAGGAAAGGAGAAGATCAAAACTTGGCCAAAGATGGTGAACAAGGTAAAGAACAAATTCCTTCTTGTTGATTACCAAGCTAAAGATGCAAAATTTGAAACAAAAGGACATGACTGTGAAAGAATATACCGAGGAATTCTATAGATTGGACATCAAATCAAGACATGTGGATGATGATGTTGAGAAAATTGCAAGGTACATTAATAGATTGAGATTTGGAATTCAAGATGAAATAAGTTTTGTGGAGTTGGAAAGTGTTGAAGAAGCATATCAATATGCCTTGAAGGCTGAGGAGATCTTGACAAAGAAGCATAAACAAAGACAAAGAGGTAGAGGTGGTAGATTCTAGAGAGGCAGAGGTAGATCTTATGGAGAAAGTGGCAATTTCGTGCAAGATAAAGGAAAATCTAAATGGAAGAATGATGACAAAGGCAAGACCAAATGGAAAAATGGTAATTCATACTGAGGAGGCACTAATTTTTACTGAGGAAGAGGTAATTCTTATTCTAGATGTGGATTTCATGGTAATTGTTTCAGATGTGGTAAAGATGAACATAGATCTTTTGAATGTAGATCTTCTGAAAGTGGGTAGAATAATAGAAATGTTGTAATTCAAGAAGAAGATGAAGGTTCACCAAGTGGACCTGAGACTAGAGAAAATCTGATGGTGAGAAGAACCTTATGTAATAATGGAAGTGACGAGGAACCTATTTTAAGGAGAAGTCTTTTCAAGACAAGATGTAAGATGGCTAGAAAATGCTACAAAGTGATCATTGACAATGGAAGTTATACAAATCTGGCATCAGAAGAGCTAGTTACCAAGTTGCAATTGCAGAGGCTGAAACATCCCAAACCTTATCATGTTTCATGGGTCAAAGATGAACATAAGATATTGGTAAGTGAGCAATGCCTTGTGAAGTTTAAAATAGGACATTACTTTGATGAAGTTTTGTGTGATATTATGCCCATGGATTGTTGTCATATTTTGTTGGGTAGACCTTGGTAATATGATAGATATGCTATACATGATGGAAGATTGAATCAATATACTCTTTGCGTGAATGGGAAGAAACAAACATTGTTGCCTTTGATTGAAAGTCCAGATGAGGTTAATTGTACTATTGTAAAAAATTTGCATGGTTAATGGGAAACAATTTGAAAAAGAAATGAAAAAGAATCAAGTCTATTTTTCCATAATCCCTAGCAGACTGAGTGTTGGTAGTAATGACTGAGCAATAGAAGCTAGTAATGATCGAGTGACAACAGATAGTGATAGCCGAGTACCAGTAGGAATTACAGAATTGCTGAATGAGTATAAATACATTATTGTCGATGATATTCCTGATGGTTTACCTCCAATAAGAAGTATAAGTCATTGTATGGATATGATTCCTAGAGCTAATTTGCCAAACAAAGCACCATATAGATTGACACCTACAGAGAATGAAGAACTTAACAGACAAGTGCATGAGTTGTTGCAGAAATGTTTGATCAGAGAAAGCTTGAGTCCATGTGTTGTACCTGCTATATTAGCACTTAAAAAGAATGGAGAATGTGTACTGATTCCATAGTCATTAACAAGATAATAGTGAAATATAGATTCCCCATGCTGAGGATGTGTAGTGCCTGCCCTTAGTTCGCATTTTTGCCATCATTGCCAAACTCTTTTAGGCCAGTTTTATACTTGATGTTTAGTAGCATTACTTTCAGATTATCAGATGTTGTTTTACACTCAATTTATTATATGATGAGATGACTTGGTACTCTATATTTCATGCATGTATGATGATTATTCAATGTTTTCAATTATCGATGATGATTAGTTAGATGGTTTATTATCACATGTGCTTCCTTATGGATACTTACCCCATACTGCATGTGTATGGTGTGTGTGTTTGTTTTCTTTATGTATGGTGTTTCTGATGTGGTTAAGGAAGGGAGTCGTAGTCACCTGCTAGTCGGGATCTACACGATGCACCACTTCCTGCCATTGTCTGTTTAGCTTAGAATATTGTGTCTGTACATGCGTAGATTTTATGTAGGTTGCAGGTACCGGGTATCGACTTTCCTGAATTGCCAGGATGAGCATACCCTATCGCAATATCTCAATGGTGAGAGAGGGGAGATAAACTCTTAAGTCCAATTCCTAAACCCTTTAGCCAATTGTCCTAATTCATAATTAGGGCAAGTATCTGAGTTAAGTACCCTCCGAATGCATCAAATGATGTTATTTCATGATTATAACCCTTTTTGTTTGATTTAGTATGTATTTTTCTATGATGGGTTTTCGTATGTTGCTTTATGAGTCCTTGATGTATTTTCTATTAATTAAGTTTAATTAAAAGGATTAATTAATGATTTAATTTAATAGAAAATTATTATGATATTTTAATATTTAATTATATTTAATTAATTGAGAAATTAATTAAATAAAAAGAATTAAATTTGGAAATAAAAATTTTAAGTATAATTTTAGAATGTGATAATATTTATTTAATTTAATAATAATATATATTTAGAGTTCATTTTTAAATAAATGCTAAATATTATTATTAATTGAATTAATAAATATTTTATCAATTAAAGTTTCTTAAATAAATTAAAAGTGGAAAAGATATTAAATTATTAAAGGTTTCTAGATCGCATGATCTAAGCATGTGTTTAAATATAAAAGAAATTAATTAAAACGATTAATTAATGATTTAATTTAATAGAAGATTATTATGATATTTTAATATTTAATTATATTTAATTAATTGAGAAATTAATTAAATAAAAAGAATTAAATTTGGAGATAAAAGTTTAAGGATAATTTAGAACATTATAATATTTATTTAATTTAATAATAATATATTTAGAGTTCATTTTTAAATAAATGCTAAATATTATTGTTATTTAAGTTAATTAAATATTTTATCAATTAAGTTTCTAAAATAAATTAAAAAGTGAAAATATATTAATTATTAAAAGTTGTAAGATTGCATGATGCGAGCATGTGTTGAAAATAAAGAAATTAATTAAAAAAGATAATATAATAGAAAATAATAATGTTATTTTAATTTCATAAAGTGCACATGAGATTAAAGTAATAAATTAATTTAAAATAGAAGTCAAGTGGAAAATTAAATAAAGTTATTTATTAATTCATTTAACATGCATTAAAAGATAAAAACAAAGATTAATAAAAAGTTAATACGGAGTTAAGGGTTGTAAGCACAGAGTTCTCCTAGGGTGAATGTAAGTTAGTTCCCCGATCCAAGGAGAGAGAACCCTTTATTATCAATGGAAGGTTCATTTTGATGGGGGGGATGAATTTTGGGAGGCACAAATTAGGAGACAAATTTTTAGAGGAGAATTTGGATGCAAATTTTGGAAGCGAATCGTCTCACAATTCTCAGTTGGTTGTGTGTTAGCATCAGGTTCAGGTACGATCTTGTTTTGTGATCACTAATTGAATTATGTGATTTGATATTCTTGTCTACTTTGTGATTATGAGAACTTATTTTCTCAAATGTGTGAATTCTTCATTCTGGATCTTTTGCTATTCGATTTCATCTGTAAATCTAGATTGGAAAACTATTTAGAAAACCTCGTTCGTAGGTAAAAAGGGAATTTGGATCAAATTGGGATTTGTGTTTAATTAATAGACTTAAAGAATTTAAAATTTGGCAGGAGTTTGAATCTTTGGAAATGAAAATTGTAGTTGAAAATTCGAATGGTTAATATTATTTTCTCTATTAGATTATATTTGTGAATGTTTATTAAAAAAAAATAAAATTAAAATTTAAAAAAAAATAAATAAATTTAAAATTTAGAATTAATTAATTATAAAATATATGTAATAATAAAACATATATTATTGAACTTAAATGAGAAGGGTTGTCTTTTAAACAAAACTATTTTTAGTAGAGGCGATTTTAATTTAATTTAAAAGTTTTTATTAAAAAAAAATATTATCAAATGAAAGTGAGTTTGTTTATACAAATAAAATCTTTAAAAAAAAATTATTAAAAAAAAAAATTATAATAATAAAAAAAGAAAAAAAAAGTTTATAAAAAAATAAAATAATAATAATTTAAAACCTACCCCCCCTTACCATAGGTTAGCGGCTTTTGAGCCGACGGTGGCTGTTGCAGCCGTACTTGCGACTGTGGTCGCAGTACGTCTGCATTAGCATTGCAGTCATACAGCCTGCGATTTATTTAAATCGTACTTTGCAATTGGTATATGTATGATAAATTTTGAATGTGTAAAGTATATTTTTAATATTAGTTATTAATAATTTTAAATAAAGTTTTTGTTAATTATTAATAATTTTAATAAAACTTCTAATTAATAATTAATGATTTTAATAAAAGTTTAGTTTAGTTTTATAAAAATTTAATTAGTAGTTAGTAACAATATTAATAATTAGTTTGTAATGTTATAAATTATAATTATTTTATTATAACATTACTTTTCTATTATTTAATAATGTGAGTTTTATTATTATTTATCGATTTAATTATTGAAGCATTTAAATATAGTTTATTTTTAATTAATAAAATTATTGATATTTTTATTAATTATTGATATCTAATAATTGCTGGGATATTAATATAAGTACTTAGGTTGTTAATCAATAATTAATTTAATTAAAAATTAGTTTAATTAAATTAATGATGAATTTATTTTAAATGAAAATTGTAGATCTATTGTAATATATATATATATATATATATATATATATATATATATATATATATATATATATATATATATATATATATATATATATATATATAAGAATATTGTTTAGATCAGAAGTATTTATTTATTTCAATAAGTTAAATAAATAACTTGCCTTTAGATCATTTTAGAAAATTGATTTAAACCAAGTTGGATAATTGGACTTCTATTTAGATATGGGACATGGGTTAAACTATAGGGATTAAGATGTACCCCCTTTAAATTCAAAAACTTACACTAAAATGAAAGTTGGAACTTTACTATGAACTGTGAGATTATGATATTTTCTATGTTCTGTCTGTGCTTTAGGAGTTTGGGGGTTGTTTAGTTGACCAATCTTAGGTTGCTACCAGAGGCTCGGGGGTTATGTGTTTGTGATGTCATGCTAATATCAGTCTCGATCTTTTATACCCGACCTTGGTAATGTGTTGCTATGCTCTATGATGAGATGTATTTACTATTGTTATTGCTTTCTAGTTTCCTTGCGTGAAGCTGAAGTGTATGTATTTGAGATATCTAACTTAACCATTTTTGAGTCTCGATCAGTTATATTTGATAACCATTTTTGAGTCTCGATCAGTGATACTTGGATTTCTTTTCGGTCGCTTGAGAGGACTGAAGTGTTTGTTATGTTCTTGATGATGTCATGTGTTGACTTGACCATTTTGGAGTCTTTGATCAGTATTGTGATTTATTATTGGGATACTTTTTGGTTGCTCATTGGAGAACCATTGGATTTTGTGATTTATCATTGATGCCTTCAGTTGCTGATAGAGAACTATTGTGATCATATGATTATTATTTGATGCTTATCTGTTGCTCATGAAGAACTGATGTAATTTTTGTGGCTTATCTTTTATGATGTTTTTCAGTCGCTTGTATAGGACTGAGGTGATTTTATTATGATTCTTTAATTCGTGATTTCATGAGCCTAGGGTAGGTTATCTATGTGTAGTGTCGGGAAGTGGCTTGCAATGGGGATCGGGGCCCTAAGAGGCTGCCTGGAGTAACCCATTGTAAGTTGTTTTAACAAGTGAAAACATCTCACCTAAATACTAACTTAAATGAACCTAATAAGATAATTGTATGTTCTCTCCCATGCCTTGAGTGCTAGTTAGGCTAGGATGGGGTAGAGAGAACGCTTGGTTGCGACCTTGCATTCCGTAGTATGCTTCGTCAGTACGAGAGGATACTAGTGGCCGCAGGGATCACTAGGGACCCAAGATTCCTAAGGGATTGCTCGGGTAACTTCTACGTGACTTTTGCGATGACACTTTCCCGCTTGCATAGCAGGTTTCCTACGTGTCTTTGTGGTGCCTCTGGGTCTAGATGTCGTTCTATGTTGGAACCTTTGCGTTAGTGTACTTTTAAGATTTTCCATACTTAGAGAGTACATGTGTTTTGTGTTTTGATACCTTGTTTGGGACTTGAGACTATCTCCTCAGCGCGGTGGGAGTGGACCATTTAGGTTCCACGCGGTCGGGTGGTAGTGCTTTTACTCTTACCATTGAGATCCGTTCCATGGTCATCGTGGCTGGAGTTGTCATGATTGGCATTTACCTTCACTATGTTCTTGGATTATTAGGATGGATGGTTAGATTTTATGATAGATGTTTTATCATTATGGATGTATGGATGTATCAGGTATGTTATTAGTTTCATTTATTCTACTGTACTTTGTATCATGGATTTGAGGATGATGTATCTTTATCTTTACATATGTATATTCTTTTAAGCCTTTCATACCTTGTGACATGTACAGTGAATGATTGAGCATTCCGAATTAATTTGCCAAGAGGCATTCAGAGCAAATGTATATTATGGACATTGGACTTTCTGATTATTCTTTCATATGTATGTGGTAGTTGTTAGACTTAGAATTAATTAAATTTAAATGTGACTCAACGTCTTGGGATCCTTAAGGAATGTAACTTGTGATGTATGTTTGTTGATGATTACATGTTATTGCTTCCGCTACTATGTGTTTGATGTGTATGTTATACATTCTTACTTTAAAAAAAATAAAAAATGTTTAGCAAACTTAGTGAAACTCTAGGTTAATTCTTTTGGATCCCTTGGCGGGGCGTTACAGGATGGATGACATAATAGATTGTTTGAGTGGAGCAAAGTATTTTACCAAGATTGATTTGAAGAGTGGCTATCATCATATCAAAATCAAAGAAGGTGATGAATGGAAGACTACTTTCAAGACAAAAGATGGTTTGTATGAATTGTTGGTTATGCCTTTTGGTTTGACTAATGCACCTAGTACTTTCATGAGGTTGATGAATGAAGTTTTGAAATGATTTTTGGGTAAGTTTGTGATTGTTTATCTGGATGATATTATGATATTCAGTAAGACTAAGGAAGAACATCTTGATCATATTAGACAAGTATTGCAGAGGTTGAAAGAGGAAAAGTTGCTGATTAATCTGAAAAAGTGTTATTTTATGCAAGAGAAGATTGTGTATTTGGGATTTGTGATTTCAACTAATGGATTGAAGATGGATCCTGAGAAGGTTAAAGCAATTTTGGAATGGCCTACACCTAAGAATGTGGGTGAGGTAAGATCATTTCATGGTTTGGCTAGTTTTTACAAAAAAGTTTATAAAGAATTTCAATGTTGTTTGTAATGCTACGACTGAGACAATGAGGGGAGATAAAAATGAATTCAAGTGGATTTATGGAGCTGATAAGAGTTTTGAGACTTTGAAACAAAAGGTTGCTGAATAACCTATATTAGCTTTGCCTGATTTCAACAAAGTATTTCAAGTTGAGTGTGATGCAAGCGGTAATGCAATAGGAGTTGTATTAAGTCAAGAAGGTAAACCTGTTGCTTTCTTTAGTGAAAAAGTTGAATGATGCTAAAAGAAAATATTCTATGTATGATCAAAAATTTTATGCCATTGTTCAAGCATTGAAGAAGTGGAAACATTATTTGATTCCTAAAGAGTTTATGTTGTATACTGATCATAAAGCTTTACAATACTTGGGAAGTCAACATAAATTGAATCAGAGACATATGAAATGGGTTGAGTATTTGTAGAGTTTTACATTTGTTATTAATCATAAGAGTGGACTTACTAACGGAGTTGCTAATGCTTTGAGTAGAAGACGTTCTTTGTTGTCTGAAATGAAGATTGAAGTTCTTGGTTTTGATAAAATGAAGGAGTTGTATGATGCTGATCTTGATTTTTCTGAGATGTGGAAAGAGTACAGAGCACCAAATCTGATAGATCACATAAGTAAGTATGATGAATATTTCATTCAAGAAGGTATGTTGTTCAAATGTATTCAATTGTGTATTCCTAGAAGTTCTATGACGTTGACTATGATTAAGGAAAAGCATAATGGTGGATTAACTGGACATTTTGGAATTGATAAGACATTGAGTTTGCTGAAAGAGAAGTATTATTGGCCACAAATGTATAAGGATGTTTATAAATTTGTAAAGAGTTGTGAAGTTTGTTAAGTTACAAAAGAAGTGAGTCAAATATTGGTTTGTATGCACCTATTGTTGTTCCTGAGAAACCTTGGACTGATATCAGTATGGATTTTGTTCTTGGATTACCTAAGATAGTGAAAGGGTATGATTCCATATTTGTTGTAGTGGATAGATTTTCTAAGATGGCTCATTTCATACCATGGAAGAAGACATTAGATACTAAGCATGTTGCTGAACTTTTCTTTAAAGAGATTGTGAGATTGCATGGATTACCAAAATGTATTTTTTTTGATAGAGAGTAAGTTTGTTAGTTATTTTTGGAAGACTTTGTGGAAGAAGATGGGTATTGAGCTGAAGTTTTGTTCTACATTCCATCCACAGACAAATGGACAGACAAAGGTTGTGAATAGAAGCTTGGGTAATTTGTTGAGATGTTTAGTTGGGAATAAGCCAAATAATTGGGAGATGGTATTGGCACAAGCTGAGTTTGCATATAACAATTTTGTGAATAGGAGTACAGGGAAGACACCTTTTGAGATTGTTACTGGAATGCATCCTAGAAGTATATCAGATTTGAGAGGTGTTGTTGGTGAAGAGAAGAGAAGTGTTGTAGGAGAAGAATTTGATAATTTTATGGAGTCTTTGCGTAAGGAAGTGAAGTTGAGGTTGGAACAAAGTAATCAAAAGTATAAGGAGAATGCTGATAAGTCTAGAAGACATCATGTTTTTGAAATTGGTGATGAAGTGATGGTTCATTTGAAGAAAGGAAGATTTCTTATTGGAACATACAGTAAGTTGAAGATGAAGAAATTTGGACCTTATAAGATCCTGAAGAAATTTGATAGTGGTAATGCATATGAAGTTGAGTTACCTGATGACATGGATATATCTTCTACATTCAATGTTGCTAATTTATATAAGCATCATGAGTCTGATGATGAAATGGCTATACTTGATGATTATCCTAAGAAACAGATTGAAGAAGTTGAACAGATTTTGGATCAAAGAGTTGGCAAGAGTATAGAGGAAAATATTACTATGAGTATTTGGTGAAATGGAAGAATAGACCAATTGAAGATGCTACATGGATTTCTCAATTTGAGTTGGATTTAGCACATGTTGTGACACTTACATGATTAAGGAGAATCATTTCTCCAACCCTGGTTGTCTGATGTAGGAGCATCCTGGGTTTGCTTGTAATCTTGCACTTTTGTTCTTTCTGCGTATTGGTGCAGAGTGATTTCCTTTGGGGTGCCAAGTGATTTCCTTTGGGTGTTGAGTTCCTGTTGGTGCCAAGTGATTTCATTTGGGTGTCGAGTTCCTGTTGGTGCCAAGTGATTTCCTTTGGGTGTCGAGTCCTTATTGGTGCCGAGTGATTCCTTTGGGCGCCGAGTTCGTAGTTGCTGCTGAGTGAATCCTTTGGATGCCAAGCTCGTGTGGGTGACGAGTGCCAACCTTCATTTGCCGAGTTATCTATGTCTGGTTCCAATTTGGGCTAACTTTGCTTGCATTTAATTTTGGTATAGGTAGTTAATATCTGTTATGGGCTGACTTGTGGCTTTCCCTTGTTCTAGAATCTTCTGTAAGCCATTTTGGCTAGTATTTAAAGAGGTCTAGGTTTGAGTTTAGAGAGGAGTGAGCGAGAAAGGAGGATAGAACTGGGAGGATTCGATAGAAGATGCGGACTTGAAGTTGGTTGGTCTGGATTTGAATCTATTTGTAATTGGCCATAACCTAGAAGGCCTTATAGCTGGGCATGTATGAAGATTTTTTGACGAATCAATAAAAGTATTTCTCTCTTCTTCCTCCTTTGGTTGTTGTTCCTTGTGTTTGCTTCCGTCATGTTAACTCTTGTAGGATGGTTTGGATAGTTGGGTGAGCCTTTGGCCCTAGTTATTCTTCCTTGCCTACGTCATGTTTGGCCGCTGATTTTTATAATTTAAAAAAAAGAAAGTATAACTTACAGGGGAAAAATGAGAAAAACTACTCCTTGACAATCTTTTTGCTTGTTTGAAATCTTTTCCACTACCTACGCCAAAATGTTCTAGAACTATTGACAAATAGGGAAACACAAGTGTCTAGGTCAAGAGAAGTAATAAAACTTATAGGCAAGAAAATCACAAATTCCTAACTATTCTTTTTCCTTCTTCAAAATAGAAATAACCGAACACGAATGCATATATTTTTGCCTCGAAAAGTAGTACAGATAAAGATGCATTTATGAAAGTTCAATTAATTGTGAACAACTAGAGACAAATGTAGATATTTAAATGGGACATATATGCACTTTAAATGTAAAGCTGTAATTTTGTTGGGAATAGTTAAGTCATTTACTTTCTACCTAATTTTTTTGTCTCGAAAAATTAATTTTCTCCTTGCCTAAACTGAGCACACCCAATAAGCTATCAAGTAAACAATATTTTTAATATTTAAAAATAGCTTTTTCAAAATAAACATTTAAACGGGTTTAAGGATAGAAAAAATAATTTGATATGAATGGTAAAATTAACAAAACTAAAAGCACGTGCATGTTTGCACTAATAAGATGCTATTTTGCTTCCAGCACAATTTTTTGCTAACAAAATGGAACAGTACTTCTAGGATAAAAGCCGCATGGGAACCTCCCCTTACCAATGCTAAAACCCCTATTTTTTCGACCCACTTTTCATAGCGCTAAAACCTCGGTACGTATCATTCTTAAAACCGTTTTCGCTTAGGGTAGGGTTTGGTAATTTTTCCCTGCGTATCATCGGCATCGTCGACAGCACGAGACAATTTGTGCAGAAACCGGAGGTAAGTCGCTTATCTTGTGCTCAGTGAGTTTATTTTTGGAATCTGTAAGCGCTCGGATAATTTTTTGGCTGTGTTTTAGCGTCTATTCGCCACTCGTAGGAGATTCTGTTTTTTACTCGGAAGTGGATTGAATCAAGATACCTGTTCACTTTTAACCTCTTCCACCTGGGTAGCAATAAATTTGTTTTGAAATATGAGAGCATGACGCAATTTTTAAGTACATAGTTCGGTTGAGTGTTTATATGGTGGAAGGCCTCGGTAGATTTTCTGACGTTAAATGTGTGGGATTCTTTGTTATATTGTTTGCGTAATTGTCTGCCATGACTGGTACTTAAACGATTTTTTTGCTTTTTTATTTTGAGCCCTTCGTCTTGACAGTCCAAATTTTCAATGAAATGAGAGAACACCTGGTATTTTTAAGCTAAGTCGTAGGATAGGCCGAACTTCAAACTTCAGCGAATCTTTTCCCTTTCCGAACTTCATACGAATTTTATGATCAGTGAACTCGAATTCGAATTCGAACCTTGTGACTTAGTTTTTTTTAAGTATTGAATATTATAAACTAAGTGGTCATTCTGAGGGCTGGACAGATAACTTGGTTTTCATAAATGAGTTCTTAAGCACATTGTTTTTATTTTTGAGGTCTAGATTGGTACTGGTACAATGGTTTTCTTTTTGTTCACTTTTCATTTGTGTAAGCTTTGCTTCCTTTATAATGGGGCAGCGTGAGGTGGCTCTGAAAAGTGTACATGTCTCTGCGACCTATTTGTTTTGCTTGAGGTTCTGATAGGTATGTTGATGTGAAAAAAGTGAGATTTTTTAAATGGATGGGGGATTATTGAGCCTGAAAGACCTCAAACCCTGCTGATTTTGGTTTCACTATTTGTTTATTGTGAATAAATTGAAGCAGCAGCTGTTGAAAGATTGGTTTTGGTTTGCTTTGGTTTTACAAAAGTTTTGCTTTGTTAGAATTGTGTAATATATGTTTCCTGTAAATTCTGCCCATTTTTCTTCAACTCAGGCAAAATCTTAGACAAGTCTATGGTTTCAGGGATTTTTTTGTCGGGTATATGTATGTGGCTGGTCGGATATTGCTAAAACATATCTGTTGTTATTTATTGATTGAAGGTGTTGATTTTGTGTTTTTTATGTCAATTTAATATGGCCTCCCATTGATTTAATTCTTGTATTAATCTAAATTGCACTTTCTTACAAGCTATTCCTTCATATGTGAATATCTGTGTGTTTTCCTGCTTACATATTCCCTCTATTACAATAATAGATAAGACATCTATTATTAGTTAATGGTTATCTTGTAAATATCTTTAGCTTTAGTTTGCTTTCGTTTTTTGCTTTCTCTAGAATAGAGTGTTTCTATTCTTTACGATCGTTTCCTAAGGAAACATCGTCTCATTCTTTTGTATAAATTGACCTTTCGGTCTCTGTTATTAACATGCAAGTATTTACCAATTATCTCGTAATATGGTATCAGAGCTAAATACTTAATTTTTTTTGTTAAAATTTATAATTTCTTCTTGAAATTATTTGTTTAAATTTTTCCAAAATTATTTCAGCTATTTTCTCCAAAAACCCGCCTAGGTTTCCCTGTCTAGAGAAATTTTGAACTCGGGTCTACAAATTGCATGAAAATCGTGGTCGTTTTGTACCATTCTCAGTTGGTATCTGAAAATCGCGATTTCTTTTGCCTAACATCTTATGCAATTCGCGTTTTTTTATTGGTATTTTTACCACGGATTGTCTGGTCCTTCAGACTCACGGCTCTGTGTTTGGTGAAAATCGTGGCTTCTCTCTTCAGCAAGCTCACGTGGTATCAATCGCGGCTCTGCGTTTTTTTCACAAACCTTCGCAAATCCGGCATCATTTGGAGGTCACACTCTGTGTCTAGCATCGTCTCAGCCTGAAGTCACAATCTGGGAAACAAATTTGTCCTTTTTTCACAAAAATCAACATTTTTTCTGCAAATCCGACCTCCCTGGCCGCCGGCCTTTTTTTTTTGAAACCCTAATTTTTGGGGTCGAGAAAATATTTTGTTTGTAGATTCTTGGTGGGTTTTTCGAGAGCTCAACTGGGTTGTCATCCATTTTTTCTGGGTGCCTCGATTTTTGTGCCTTGATTTTCGAGCCAGCGGATTTAAAAAATGACAGCAGATTCCTTCTGGGTTTTTCGAGCTCTCTTCTGGGTCATTCTTTGATTCTTCTGGGCCTTCCGTATTTTTGCCTCGAAGAACGTGCCTTCACAGATTTTCACAGTTTTCATTGAAAAATGTGCCATGGCATCTCTTACAAATATTCTGCTCGAGCATAATTCCAAATTCAATGGTCGCAATTATGGAACCTGGAAGCAGCGCATCATCGCAATCTTCGAATATCGAAACATCGATCAACTTGTTCTGGGTGTTAGGTAGCGTCCGACTTCTCTGGGTCCTGATCAAGATACATGGGATTTGAATAATCGAGAGGCAGTAATGCTTCTCAAACTATCCGTAGCTGATGACTAGCTTTCTTAGATTCCATCTGGCAAGACAGCTGCCGAAATCTGGACACATCTCAAAGGTCTTCATGAGACTTCTGACAAGAGCAGAGCCTTCTTTCTGAAAAGCACTCTGTTTTCTATTGTCATGGATGAGCGCACCTCGCTCCAGGCACACCTGAATTGGATTCAGGAAATTCGTGATCAGTTACTTGCCATCGGTCGCAAGATGGAGGAAGAGGATATTGTGGTAGTCACTCTTCGGAGTTTACCAAATTCCTATGAGCATTTTATCGAGACTCTCAACATCACATCTACTAGTGTTGATCTAAAGTTCACTGATCTCTGCACCATGCTGCTTCAGCAAGATCGGTGGAAACAACAGTTCGGTAGCAGCTCCAGTTCCACCTCCACTGAGCAAGCCTTTGTTGCGAAATCCTTTCAGAAGGACAAGGGCAAGTTTCAGTAACCATCTCAGCAGAAGTCTTTTGCTCCAGCATCCGATGGTACCAAAAAGAAGAACATTCAATGCAACTACTGCCACAAGTATGGTCACATGAAGGTTGCATGTCTGAAACGCTTAGCTGCCCAGTCTAAGCAATCAGGTTCGCAACCCAAAGCGAACAGTACAGAGCACACTGAGCAGGCGGAATTTGCCTTTTACGCCTTCATGGCTAAAAGACCTGCAGATCATGTGCAGTCATTTGCCTGGTACATTGATTCAGGTGCCTCTCGACATTTCACTCACCGCAGAGATTGGTTTACTGACTACCAGCCTTATTCAGATTCTGTTATCTTTGGTGGCGGAGAAGAGTACACGGTTGTTGGTAAAGGTAACATTCAAATTCAGTCTGTTGGGAGGAAGCTCATATTCCTTGATGTGTACTACGTTCCAGGGATGGAACTAAATCTACTCTCGGTCAGTCAATTGCTGCGACATTCTCCACACTTGGCAGTCACCTTCAGTTCACATCAGTGCACCATCACTGATCGGGCGACTAAGTCTACTGTTGCAGTTGGTCTTGAGGATCATGGTCTTTTCAGACTTATTGATTCTGGTGATTCTCAGGACTTAGCTATGGCTGCTAGGCGATCTTCCATCAGCACACTTTGGCATCAGCGATATGGGCACTTAAATGTGCATTATCTCTCACAACTTTCTCAGGATGAGCTTGTTCTTGGTTTGCCAGAGATTCAAACCCAACACCTTGGAGTTTGTGACGCATGTCAGGCTGGGAAGCAACATCGCACACCTTTCCCCAGTGGCGATTCTTGGCGAGCTTCTCAAGTACTTCAGCTTGTTCATGCTGATATTTGCGGCCCTATGGCCACTCCTTCTGTTCTTGGGTACAGGGATTTTCTGTTGTTTGTAGACGATTTCAGTAGAAAAATGCGGGTGTATTTTCTTAAAAAGAAATCCGATGCATTTACTGTATTTCAGAAGTTTAAACCCTTGGTTGAAAAAGAGTTTGGGAAATCTATTATTACTCTTAGATCAGACGATGGGGGAGAATTTTGTTCTAATGTTTTCTCCAGCTTCTTGGATACACATGGCATCCATCGCCAATTCACCACACCCCACATGCCACAACATAACAGTGTAGTTGAACGTTGGAACAGGACAATCACCAAGATGGCTTGTTCCATGCTCGAACACAGACATGTTTCGAAGCGTTTTTGGGCAGAAGCAATTAACACTGCAGTTTATCTGTTGAACCGGTCACCCATAGTGGCGGTCAAAGGTAAAACTCTGGAAGAGGCCTGGTCAGGTCGTAAGCCCAGAATCAGTCACCTGAAGGTTTTTGGCTCTCTTGCTTTTGTTTGGATCCCTGATGCTTCACGCACCAAGTTGGATGCCAAAAGTCGGAAACTAATGCTTGCTGGATATAGCAGTCTTCACAAAGCCTACCGCCTTATTGATGTTGAGACATCTCGTCTCATATACAGCCGCGATGTAGTCTTTGATGAGCAACGAGGACCATTCATGCCTGTTTCTCCTGTTCCTGATCCAGCCGACCAACCTATGCAGGCTCATGATTTGGGAGTTCGGCTTCCATTAGGTCCACCTGATGGGAGGGCTCCAGTAGCTCCTGTAGCTCCAGTCATGCGAGTGATACCTGTACAGACACCTCCGGCTTCTCCTGCAGGATCACCTCGTTTTGAAGATGCTTCACCTGCGTTTGATCTAGATTCTTCTGATGAGGATCGTGCTGATCAAGCATCTCCTAGTACTACTGTTGGTCATTCTCCTCTCCGGCCTAAGTGGTGGGCTAAGACACTTGCTGATCTTCATGATGATGAGCTCATTGATGGGAGAACTGCTCGGAAAAAGAGCAAAACTACAGATTCTGTTAACTTTGCTCTTATGGCCAACATTCACAGTGTGTTTGAAGCTCAAACATATTCCGAGGCTAAAGGAATTCCAGAGTGGGAACAGGCCATGCAATCTGAACACCAGAGCCTGCTGAAGAACAACACTTGGGTCCTTTCTGATCTTCCCCCAGGGAAGAAACCCATTAGCTGCAAATGGGTCTACAAAATCAAATACAAATCAGATGGTATTTTGGATAAATACAAAGCTCGTTTAGTGGCAAAGGGCTTTTCTCAACGTTAGGGCATTGATTATGAGGAGACCTTTGCTCCTACTGCAAAGATGAGCACCATCAGATTAGTCCTAGCCATGGCAACACAGTTTGGCTGGAAGGTCCATCAGATGGACGTAAAGAGTGCTTTCTTGAATGGTGATCTCCATGAAGAGGTCTACATGACGCAGCCTCTTGGTTTCAAGGTTGCTGCTAAAGACCATCAGGTTCTCAGATTGGTAAAAGCTCTCTATGGTTTGAAGCAAGCCCCTCGGGCATGGTACATCAAGATTGATACGTACCTCAGTGATCAAGGCTTCAAGAGGAGTTCTTCAGACTCAAATCTGTACATCAAGACTACTGACAGTGACATCACCCTTCTGGTTATCTATGTGGATGATCTGATCATCACTGGCAGTTCGGCATCTTTGATTCAGGGAATCAAACAACACTTATGCCAGTCTTTTGATATGACTGACCTTGGGCTCATGCATTATTGCTTAGGTGTTGAAGTTTGGCAACAGTCTTCTGGTATATTCATCTCTCAGTCCAAATATGCCAGGGCCTTGTTAGACAAATTCCGAATGCAGGATTGCAAACCTGCATCTACACCTATGGAGAAAGGTCTCAAGTTATCAGCCAAGTCTGATTCTCCTTCCGTTGACGATACTACGTATAGGCAACTAGTAGGCAGCCTCATCTACCTATCTGCTACTAGGCCTGATATTAGCTTCGCAGTCAGCTATATTTCACGCTTTATGACAGTTCCTAAGGCTAATCATTGGATGGCAGCAAAGCGTGTACTTCGTTATGTGAAGGGCACTTCTGATTATGGACTTCTGTATTCTAGGAGTTCTAATCCTAAACTCAGTGGGTTCATAGATTCAGATTGGGCAGGCTCTGTTGATGATAAAAAGTCAACATCTGGATATGTGTTCAGTTTGGGATCCGGTGCAGTCACATGGACCAGCAAGAAGCAGCAGGCAGTTTCTCTCTCTTCTATAGAGGCTGAATACAAAGGGACTGGTAAGGCAGGATGTGAAGCTGTTTGGCTTCGTCGGATGCTTGGGGATATGCAGATGTCACCAGCAGGACCGACTACTCTGTTTGTTGATAATGAAGGCGTTATCAAGTTAGCACGGAATCCAGTCTTCCATGAACGAACCAAGCATGTGGATGTTCATTGTCATTACATACGACAGTTGGTTGAAGACGGGACTATAGATCTGCAGTATGTTCCTACCACAGATCAGACTGCAGACATTCTCACCAAGCCTCTTGGTCTTGATAAGTTTGTCAAATTCAGAGGACAACTTGGTGTGTTAGATAGATTAACCATTAAGGGAGGGTATTACAATAATAGATAAGACGTCTATTATTAGTTAATGGTTATCTTGTAAATATCTTTAGCTTTAGTATGCTTTCGTTTTTTGCTTTCTCTGGAATAGAATGTTTCTATTCTTTACGATTGTTTCCTAAGGAAACATCGTCTCATTCTTTTGTATAATTGACCTTTCGGTCTCTGTTATTAACATGCAAGTATTTACCAACTACCTCGTAATACCCTCCAAGTCAGCCTTCACAATACCTAGTTGAAAATTCCTGCTTCTTCCACTATGACTGCTACATTTGTTCTCTGAAACAGCTGATTGCCATCCAATCAGGCTCAATGTATTGCCATCTTCTGATATATCCTCTCGCCAATATGGAAGTCTTATTGATAGAGATATGCTTTGCTCTTGTTCAGAAGCTATTTAATTATTCAGAAGTATGATATTTTAGGGAATATTTGGATTTGGTGCACTTCACTTGTATCAATTATATAAAATTTCCTATGGCAGCAGTTAGCATTAATGATGCCAATGCATAAATGGTAGTCATGTCTAGAAAACTAACAAACAATTTATGTATATTTAGTTTCTTTAAGGATGGTACTACATTGTTTATCATAATTTTTTTGCAGTCTATGTAATTTTTTCTTATAGTTTATAAGTCAATCACTTTTTTGATTTCCCTATCAGATATGAGTGATTCAATAATGAAATTAATGTTAACATCTTTCCTCTTATTTAGTAAAGAGTAATTTTTGTAAGTCCATGAAGCATAAATCATTTTGGCAAACCAAAAAAGTCTTGCAAATCATGGATAGATTTTTGAGTTGGTCTAAATAGTGTACTGAAAGCTTGAAAACATGGTTTTAAACTTCTATCACTATGTCCAATTTTTGAAAGCTGAAGTTTTGCAGGAAAGAAATTCAAGAGGTAACAAAGATGCAGATATTTGTGAAGACCCTTACGGGCAAGACAATCACGCTAGAGGTTGAAAGCAGTGACACAATTGACAATGTTAAGGCTAAGATCCAGGACAAAGAAGGTTAAAAAATAATGCAATTCAATAATCTTTTTTTTTACATTTTAAGGTCCCATGTTATGCATTTGTTCATGCTACAACATACGGCACAGAGTTACAGCTTAATTCTCCATATTTATAATTAATGCTGTACACTCATTTTTTAAGATATATGTATATTGTTGCAGGCATCCCACCAGATCAACAAAGGTTAATATTTGCAGGAAAGCAGCTAGAAGATGGCCGTACACTGGCTGACTACAACATCCAGAAAGGTTGGTATAGTATCTTGTGTCAGGGTTGTTAAATAAGAGGTCACATAAAATTTGCTCTTTAATTTGAATCTTTCTTTCATTAGGTTGCTATATTTTATGGGATGCTTTTATTGGGCTGATGAGTGATTTGTTTTTGCAGAATCTACATTGCACCTAGTGTTGCGTTTGCGAGGGGGAATTATTGAGCCTTCTCTAATGGCATTAGCGAGAAAATATAACCAAGATAAGATGATTTGTCGGAAGTAAGTTGTTCAATTCATGTGATCTCGCAAGGAATTCAATCATCAAAATTCTTATTTTGAAAATTCTCTTTCTATGGGTCAAGAATATTTCTTAAGATGATTCTAGTTTTACCCAATCCCAACCTCAACTTTTAGCATTCTTGTCCCATCCATCTAGCTGCATGTTGATAAATTATCCTACTTTAAAATAAAAAAATTAAACTTGCGGGTCTATTTATACCATAGTTCGAAATATTGTTATCAGCAACTTTTTTGTGGTGAGCCAAGAAAAGATACTGGGACTTATTGGAGATAAGTAAGAAACTTATTTGGAAAATATTGTGTACTTAACAAATTGCTTAAATTTAATTAGAAATGCATTTTCTTTCCAAAATTCAATAAGGAGATGCATCTAATGAGTCAGTAAATGGTGGATAAACCAAACAAGCTATAGTCTGATAGTCTGAACTGCGAAGCGAAAAAATAGGAAATTCTCTTTGTAAAACTATAAGCAAGTACAAGTACAACATCAAAATTTCCTAAGTTTTATCTTCTCTCCAAATCTGTTTTTGCAATAAAAAAAGATTATGTTCTGCCCTTTTTTGGGCTGTCGCTGTGTATATGTGTCCGTCCACTGTAAGTTTCTAGCTTATTGTGATAAAACATCAAGTTAACACTGATATTTTGTCAGTTTCTCTACAATGTTTTGGAACTGTTTTGCAATATTTTCATGGCAGAAAGTTATGTAACTTCTCGTGCCACAGATCTTCTCACAGTAAATGAACTTATGGCAGAGATATCTGCAACATTTTTGTCATGATTTATACAACAGTGTTACTGAAATTAGCTAGGGTTCTACTGCTCCCTTAAATGAAAACTTGGAGTACCCTGTATGTCTTGTTAACTTTATCAGAATATCATGTAGTTTTGCCGACTTTCATATCCCCCATCTATTATTTTGTCAATAAATGTTTTATTTTCTTTGATTACTTAAAACATATGTATTGCTCTTGCCAATCTTTTGAAGTCCTAAATATTGGAGTTTCATGCCAGGAATAAAGCTAAACAGCAGATAATGTAAATTAACAAAAGACTCTCTCAACACGATGTCCACCATGGCCACTTCCATGTGTGGAAAGAGACATATACACAAGTTGCCAATGATGGAATCATGCAATGTGACTGTGTCATGGAATCTCTCAACAGGACGTCCACCATGGCTACTTCCATGCTGGGTAAGAGCGACATCTATCAAGGGTTTTCAACTCATATTTCCCCATCTCAGAGAAATATTCATTAAAGAGCAACATCTCTCAAGTGCTTCACCTCATATTTCTCTTTCAGAGAAATATTTATTTTAGCACATGGTAAGGATCACTGATGCTGAGTTTCCGTCTCAGCACAAGGGCAGCAGACTTGAGTGGGACATCAAACTCTCTCTGAATCTCCAAACTAATAACTCAGTAATGCAATCTCATAACAGCAAAGAGAGTCTGAGTGAGATTCGTATTGATAAACTTGCTATCTTAGATGTACTACTGGCAGAGTACTCTGAGCTGCAAAAACTGGCAATTTTTTTGGCATGGCGAGTTTTTATGACTTCTGGCGCCAAAAACTTGCCATCGTTTTGGCCAAAACTCACCAAGTACTTGTTGGGTTTTTGCCAATAGCTTGGCGAGCTTTTGTTAAAAACTTGGTCATATTTTTATAACAACTCTTAAATGAAAAAAATTGTCCAAATTAATTTCATTTCTCATTTCTTCACTTGTATTTGGCAAAGGGGGGAAATAGTCTTCCGGGCTCTTAGAAATTGAATTCTATCAATTTAAAGCAAATTTGAAGTGGAGTTTTTGAAGAGGATTACAATAATGATTTGTAACTTGTAAGAGCAGGCTATGGAGGAGGAGGGTCGATTTGGTTTCATTGAAGATGACATTAAGTTGAATGAGTAGTCATTGCTTATGCCAGGAGAAGCTAGAGGCAAAGCTATATCCAAGATGGAGGGCGAGTCACAGATTGTGCCATATTGAGCAAGGAGGCATAGTCATGCCTAGTAGAGACTTCTAGGATCGGGCCTTCTAGCTTTACCTCTCCCTAGAGCTAAGAAGATGTAATTGGAATGATGTAGTTTTTTAAGTTTTACATAAATTATTTACTATAGTCTATTTTGCTTCCAGCCATCACCGGTCCTCATGAGAATGCAATTTTGTACCCATTTTGTGTTTAAATATATCTAGATTCTATGTTACAAGGTTCGAATTTGAATTCGAGTTCGTCATCCATAAAATTCGGATGAAGTTCGACAAGTATTAAAGTTCAGAAAGAAATTCAACACTAAGTTCGTCTTATATGTTTATTTTCTATAAATAAATAAATAATGTATCCAATAAATTAGGAAAGTAATTTTACATTGCTAAATAGATTTGAAATAATTATAAAAAGATTGAATTATTTATTAAATGTAAACTATATCTAAATAAATGATTAATTTTTTAATAATATTGTTAAATATTATTAATATAAGATTTTTGACAGTTTAAATATTCTGAAAATTAAAAATAAACCAGAAAAATAATAATACATACATGAAAATGATACAAGGAAAAAATGTGAAGTAAAATCG
Organism: Cupressus sempervirens; assembly: GCA_028749045.1. NCBI lineage: Eukaryota > Viridiplantae > Streptophyta > Pinopsida > Cupressales > Cupressaceae > Cupressus > Cupressus sempervirens. The sequence continues at coordinate 735,902,010 of CM053793.1, forward strand.
AACAACACAAAAAAAATATATTTAATTATTTAATAATATTTATTTAATATTAAACATAAAATAAACAAAAAAACATAATAATAATACAGATATGAAATGGGAATGATATTTAATTATTTAATAATATTTATTTAATATTAAATATAAAATAAACAAAAAAACATAATAATAATACAGATATGAAATGGGAATGATACGAAAGAAAACCTAAAACAGAACCTAATAATGCAAATGTAGAGTTGTGTGCAGAAAAGAAGATTGCAAAAAGGCAAAAGAATTGGAGTCGTGTGCCTAAATTATGAAGTCATGGGGCGTGACGGAAAGGAAAAGTTGTGTGACCTGCCTCAGCTTCTTTTGTGCCTCCTTGAACAATCAACTCCCACATATTTTAGCAGCAAAACCCATTAAAATGTTTTTGCGATGAAGTTGAACAACATTTTGATTTTATACAATGAAATAGTCGAAAACCTTCAAAATTTGTGTTTCAAAACTCTGAACAAATGTTTATGATTTAAAAAAAAAAAAACTACTCTGTATGTCCATGCGAATATAAAGTCGAATTTCAACAAATTTTATAAAAATGTTTGAAGTTCACCCAAATTCAAATTTCATGCAAGAAATTCGGTGAACTGTGTGACATAGTCTAGATTAAGCTTGTTTGTTTTGTGTTCCTATTTATTGATTCATTGGCTGCGTCTTCACATTGAATTTTGCAAAAAGAAATGCATGTCTAATTAAACCTGGGCATGACATAGTCTAGATTAAGCTTGTTTGTTTTGTGTTCCTATTTATTGATTCATTGGCTGCGTCTTCACATTGAATTTTGCAAAAAGAAATGCATGTCTAATTAAACCTGGGCAATATTTTAAGTTCCTGAGCTTTTGCTGAAAACTGGCTGGATTTTCCCCGAATTTATTTTTTAGGCCTTGGTGAGTTTTTGGCTTTAGTGAATTTTCCAACAATGCTTGCTATTACATATAAAAAGAGTCATCAGAATATTGGTGTTACATGTGATATAAGTATCGGGAACAGAGGAGGCATGGTGCCCAACACTGCAGTTGCAAGAGCCACCCTAGCAAGTGGTTTATGACCAGTGTAACACGGGGACGCGTCCCCCCCCAAAATCTGGGCCGTCTCAGAGACGGGGACGTCCCCGGGATGGGGGGACGGTGTCTCGGCGTTTCGAGCGGCGCCTCTCAAAGCGCCACCGCTGCCGGAGACGGCGAGACGTCTTCGAGACGGGTGCGGGGGGACGGCAAGGAGTCTCCTTCGTTGTGGGGGGACGCTTGGACGTCTCCCGCGGCAAGCAAAAAAGACACATAAAAAAACAAAAAGTTGAATGTATTTTTAAAATGTTTTAATGTTTTTTATTTATTGTATTGGATTGTGGGGCCCATCCATTCCTCCTCCTTTGTTTAAAACCCTTCTATTCTTCATTTTGATTCACATTTGCATTTCTCATTGTTTGCAACAGCAAGAAGAAGAAGAGTGAAGAGTTGAGATAAGGGTTTGTGCAAGAGTGAAGAGAGTGTTTGCAAGTGAAAAAGGAGAGCTTAGGAGCAAGCAGAAGAAGAGGAGGGTGGTTCTAAGTTTCGGTTCACCGAATCTTGTTGAAGTTTTTAAAGCAAAAGGTAGGGTTTCTAACTTTCTAACGAATTTGTATGATTTTGAAATGCATGTTTATGAATGTTTTTGTTTGTTTAGACGACCTCTATGATCATTGGACTCTTTGAAATATCTATTTCCGATTGTTTAAACAGACGACTTCCACTCTGTTCGAATTATATTAAAAGAAAATTAACAAAAACAATAAAAACACAAAAAAAAAAAAAAAAAAAACGAAAATTGACTCCAATGGTTCCGTAGGATTTGGGCTTTTCTGAGCCGATTTCAATATGTAAGAATTAACAAAAAAAGTTAATGTAAGAATTAACAAAAAAAGTTATTTAACTTTTTTTGTTAATTCTTACATACTGAAATCGGCTCAGAAAAGCCCAAATCCTACGGAACCATTGGAAGTCAATTTTCGTTTTTAATTTTTTTTTTTTTTTTTTGGTTTTGTTTTTTTTTTAAAATATTTTTTTAATAAATTTTTTCCAATATAGTTCTAAGAGAGTGGAAGTCATCGGTTATGATTATCATTTATAAATTATAAATTTCAATAATTTAGCTTTATTAATTTTTGTTTTTTCATTTTGTGAAATGCAGTGTCACAATGAATACTCATAGTGATGATGAGATGGAATTTCATTCAAATAGTGGTAGTGAATCAAAATATGAGCCTGAGCCTGAGGTTGGGGTTGAGGATGATGATAACACTGTTGAGAGGGGTGACCATGAGAGTGACATTGCGATTCCGGTTGGGCCAAATCAGCAAGGGGCCCAAACTAGTTCCACTTCCATGGGTACTGGTTTTATACTATCTGGTACTCCATCTACTGATTGCCCCTCCCCAGCTTTGGCATAGTGGGCTAGGGGTAAGTTTGATCCAAAATCTCCTTTAAAACAATTTGTCACTAGAATAACAAGCGGACAAGGAACAGGTGGCACAAGAAAGTGGAGATGCAATATTTGTGGTGAAGATTGGTATGGTAGCATCACTAGAGTGAATGCACATTTCCTCTTTTGGACAGGTAAAGTTGTCCAACCATGTAAGTTTTTGGGTGAATCCACAAACTTGAAGATTAGAATTGAATTCAACAAGCTTTGGGGAGTTCTAGAGGACTTGGGCCTTCCAGTGCCTACTACTTTGGCTGGTAGGCAATAGATTCAGACTATACAGGAGGTGCATGAGCAACAAATACAGGGGCGACAACACCAACGCATGTCTTCTTCTAGACCACAGCATAGAGCTTCATCTACTTCATTGCTAGGGGTAGCATCCGTACCTTCCTCTACTTATAGCTCTATAGGTGTAGCAGCAGCTGAGACGAGCAAGGGGAAATGCAGGGCACAGTCTAGTGACAACAACCCTATAGCAGAATTGTTTGCAGCCTAGATGAGAGAGAAGTTAGATGCATACATTGGGAGAATGTTATTTGCCAATGGCGTTCCACTTCACATTGCTCGGTCTCCTTATTTTAAGGAGGCATTTCAGAAAGTAGCGAAGGCGGGATTACCATCATATGTGCCAACAGGTGAGCACAAATTGAGGACTAAAATCTTGGATGATGAGTATGCCAAGATTGGTGAGTCCATGGAGACCATGAGGGCTGTTTGGGAGGAATCGGGGTGTAGCGTTGTCATGGATGGGTGGACGGACATTAGACATTGCCCACTCATCAATGTCATAGTCACATGTACAGAGGGCCCATTCTTTCTTAGGGCGGTTGATTGTTCTGGGCATCGAAAAGATTCTGATTTTCAGTTTCAGATTCTTCGGGAGGCCATTGAGGAGATTGGGCCACAAAATGTGGTCCAAGTAGTGACAGATGCAACTCATGTGTGCAGAGTTGCAGGGAGGCTTATTGAGGCCACATATCGGCATATTTGGTGGACTCCTTGTTGTGTGCATGCTATGAACAATGCTCTAAAGGACATGGGAAAGATTAGTTGGATAAAGGGAGTGGTGAGTGATGCTAGAGATGTGCAGATGTATATCTGCAACCACCACACCTCACATGCACTATTTAGGAGCTTCGCCAACAAGGAGTTCTTGAAGACAGTTGAGACACGATATGCATCCTATTTCATTCTCTTGGAGAGAATGCTTGATTTGCAGGAGCCACTGCAACTAATGGTTATGACAAATGAATGGAATAGGTGGAATGGTTCCAGGTCAGAGCAGGGGATAAGGGTGAAGGATATAGTTAAGAGTGATGTATTTTGGAGCGATGCAAAATACATTGTTTCTATTATTAGGCCAGTCTTTGAGGTGATCAGGTATGGAGATGGGGATGCACCCACACTTGGAGAGGTGTATTGAGTGCATTGATTCTATGCTTGGGCAAATGAGGGTAGTTGTGCGAGAGAAGGACCTCACATTAGCCTTCTACAATGATCACATTCGGCCTATTATTCAGCGTAGATGGGACAAACTTAACACACCCTTACACATGGCTGCATATGCATTGAATCCGAGGTGGTACATGACTAGGCCTGGTAGAGTTACACCACTTTACGATGATGAGGTGATTTATATTATTATTATTATATAACACTTTAAGACTTAGATTCTTATCATTTTATAAATTAAAATCATTTACATTACTAGTATCTTGATTCTTCTATTTGCTAATAATTTGTACTTTTTAAATTTTTTCAGGTGAAGGAAGGGTTCTTCAAGTGCATAGACAGGATGTATGACCCTGAGACAGCAGCTAAGGTTCGCATTGAGTGGACCAAATTTGCTACTCTTAGGGGTTACAGACAAGCGACAAAGGTGGATATCAAGACTATGGCACAAGAGGATCCCATTTTGTGGTGGTCAGCGTATGGACCAAAATCTACAACCACCACACTAGCTATTCGTTTGCTGTCCCAGGTACTTAGTTCCTCAACTTTTAACTTTTCATTGTTTATTGTTCAATGATCATTGTTCAACTTCTAATTCCCGAGTCTTACATTAGCCAATTATTTTTCATCTCAGGTTTCTAGTTCCTCAGCTTCTGAGAGGAATTGGTCTACATATAGCTTCATCCACTCATTTAAGAGGAATAGACTTACCTCTCAAAGAGCAGAGAAGCTAGTGGCTGTACACAGTGTGTTGCGTATCAATGACCGCACCACAAGTGTGTACAAGGAAAGCCCAGCATCACGATGGGATGTAGAGCTTGAGGAGCCATCGCAGATTGATGAGGAGGATGCTTTAGATCCAACCACAGGGCTAGTTGGTGTTCCCTTTTCAGCTCTTGATCTTGGAGAGTCTGATAGTTCCAGTGGTGATGAGTTTCAACCTCCAGGGGATGATCATTGATTTGGACTCTTGGAGACTTGTAGTTTTTGTTTGCATTATATACTTATTTTGATATCATGGTTCATGGTACATGATACTTAATTGTAATCATCTTTATGTCATGAGTCATGACTCATATGATCATTGATTACTATTAGATAGTAGAATCTTGTAGTGCACCAATATTACAGTCAAAGGAACCAGCAAATATAAATATATTTTTTCTTTTTCAATGAAAGCATTTTTATTTTATTTTATTTGTCATATTTATTTACCTTGATCTACAATATTGATGTACATTCTTACAATACATTTTAACTAACTTCACTGACCACTTTAGTTCCTTCCAACCAGAACATTATTTGAAGTTCTAACAAAATGTCTTTATAACCAAATGTATCAATTTCAAATGGAGACACACATTTTCTCTTAGAATCATTTTAGAAACAAAAGCATAACAACTTTACTCATTTCTATATACTATAGGATAGTGCATGATATATAAATTTCTATAATCACTGAAAGTAGCAACATATCAACAAGTACAGTCCACTTATACAATTTTTCAGCTTACAAGCTGTCATAAAACACAAGATTGGGAGTTACCCAAGGGTGACTCTCCCTAATACAATAAGAATTCACTTGGAAGTATGTTTTTGTTGCACATGAAAATAAGACAACATCCTTCTTCTCTTCAAGTCTTCAATCCATAGATCACAACCTGCAGTACAACACACACAAACAAGCCCATGGTACTCTCCTCCCAACCTTAGGCCTTTTAAAGGCCACCCCCGAGCAGGGAGAACCTTGACTAGGTGGACATACATTACTAACAACCATTTACAACACAATGCTCACATTACAAAATTGTTCACACATTTTACAGTTGACAAATAAAACCACAAAAATTCCCAACCAAGGTAGACCACTTAGGATCACATGTAGATCCATCTCAAGGGGTAAGGGTGGAAAATGAATGTTGGGGAGACTCCACCTGCAACTATGCCTTCATTAGGCTATACATTTTATACACATGCCTTCACAAGGCAACCCAATACCACATACATGCCCTCACATGGCATCTTTACAATACCTATAACTCCAGCAAGGTGGCATATGGGGCCCATAACACCCATATGGCATCCCTCTCCTACTCTAGGAGAGACTCTCACCCAACACATTCCCTATGCACCCCTTACCCTCACAAGGCTCTCTTTCCCTCCCAAGAGATGAGACTCACCTTGTCACACCCAAAACAGAAAACTGCAACAAGAACATATGAATTCACAACACAAAGTAAATCACAATACACACATACACCAAAACTGAAACATGATCCCTCAACCTTACACAGCACAACATTACAACACACCATATTACAACTACATTACAGAAAACTCACATGCATAACACAATAAAAATAAACTACTTGACAACAAGCTTTCATAGCAAGGGTACATAAGGTTACCAACCTGGTTTCCAAGCAAATTTGAGTTCCCTCTCTTTTTACCAGCAATCCTCCTCCTAAGCTATCTTCTTCCCCTTGTTTTTCCCTTTTTTCCAAAATTTTACCCCACTTAGATTCTTTTTCCAAAAATTCTCCCCCCAAGAACTCTCCAACCCACTCTCTCCCAAGAATGTTTTCTTTTGATGCTTAAGTTTCCAAATTCGGCCAACTTGGGAATCCACAATTTTTGGGTGCTCTTTTCAATGCCTAGGGAAGCTTATAATACTTAAAAATGCCCCTACCCCCTAGGTATATCATATGGGCTTTAAAATAAGACCTCAAACTACCCCTAGGGATGGTGTAAACCTCCTAGAAATTCACAAAAGGTGTGCATTCGACCTAGCATGAAAAGAATCCCTCTTGGACCCATAAATACACCTAGGGAAAAGAAATCCTACCAAACCACTCCTTGGTTCACTCAACCACCTACCATCCCACTAAGCATGCTACAAAGGAGAACATGTGTCAAGTGACACCACAATACACACAATACACTTGGCAAGCCATCAAGAAAAACAAATTTACTTTTATAGAATCACAATAATACACACAAATTGGTTTTACAAATAAAATACAAGGGTAAAAAGGTTATACCCTCCTTAGGGTTAACCTTGGTTTTTCCAAACACCTAGAAAGGTTCTCCATAAATCCATGGGCTTCTTTCCTGCACACTTATTGCAAATATCAGTAGTCCAAGAATAAGGTGATAAAATGATAATGTAAATATAAATCACATAGATTCTATCATCAATGAATAACATAACTAATATGAAATATGTATTTCCATTCATATCACATTACACACTTCACATTTGTAGCAATTCTCTAATCTAGATAGTAAAACATTATGATCATTTATTCTTACAGAAAATTATGGAATTAATCTACCTTAAGCAATGCATCAAATATAATATAAGTGTACAATTCTAGTTTATTCAAATGATACATGAATTCTTAATGTTACTCTAAATATGCTAAGACATGATAATCTAGCACCATATGGAGACCACAATTCAAAAATCAAACATTCACTTGAGTATAACATAAGCTTTAATCATGACATATGGATCATCAAGAAGGTAAGTAAGCATATCTGAATAACATCATAAAAACTACTTAGAATATTAGTGTCCTAGTAACATCATAAGGAATCATCATATAGCCTAATGATATAGGTATCAATGTCCCAATAACATAACATGAAATCAAATAGTCTAAGGATCAAAATGTCAATGTCCATAGTGGGTAATAATGTGTCATCTAGAGTCTAACTATCAATGTCCAAAAGAAACAAAATGTCAATAGTGCTATGATGGTCGGGGCGGGACATGACATCCTCCCCCTCTAGGCATGAACTTCCTCCTGGAGTTCATCAAATAGATAGGGGTAGTCACGTCTCATCTGCATCGTGTCCTCCCATGTGGCTGTGACCTCATCATAGCAATCCCATTGGACCTTAACCTGGTCCACTTCTCTGCCTCGAAGTTGAAGGGTCCTGCGGGCCAATATGCGAATGGGCTCTAGGGACAGCTGGCCATCTGGTGCTACCTGCATAAAATCCCAATCTATAACATGAGATGCATCATAAATATACTTCCTCAAGGAAGAGACATGAAAAACATCGTGGATGCGTGATAGGCTAGGTGGCAAGGCTAAGCGATAGGCAACTGGTCCTATCCTCTCCAAAATCTCAAATGGCCCAACAAATCGAGGAGCAAGCTTAGAGCCCTTTCCAAAATGGATTGGACTCTTGTGCGGACGCACTCTCAGAAATACTCTATCTCCCACCATAAAGGCTCGATCTGTCCTATGGGCATTAGCATACTTCTTTTGTCGGTCTTGAGCTTCCTTGAGATGTTGCCTAATCAACAAGACTTGCTGCTCCATCTCCTTGACAATCTGTGGTCCAACTGTTACCCTGTCCTCAATCCTATCCCAACTTAATGGTGTCCTGCAAGGTCTGCCATATAGGGCCTGATAAGGTGGCATGCCCAAAGAAGAATGGTGCCCATTATTATAGGCAAACTCTACTAGATGCAAATAATCCTCCCATTTAACTTGATTATCCATCACATACATGCGCAACATGTCCTCTAATACCTGGTTAACTCTCTCAGTCTGCCCATCTGTCTGAGGGTGGTATGCTGTGCTCAAGTTAAGCTTAGTCCCTAGGGCTCCCTGTAACTCTCTCCAAAAGGAGGAGGTAAATATAGAGTCTCTATCAGAAATAATCTTGCGAGGAATGCCATGGAGTCTCACAATGTCTCGCATGAATACTTGTGCTACTGTAGGAGCAGTGAAAGTGGTACGTATAGGTGAGAAGTGGGCCACCTTGGTCAATGTGTCAACTGTCACCATGATGGCATCGTGACGATGAGAAGACATAGGAAGACCCACAACAAAATCTATAGAAATAACATCCCACTTCCACTCTGGAATCTCATGAGGATAAAGTAACCCACCAGGATGTCCATGTTCTGCCTTAACTCTCTGGCACTCTAGGCATCTAGCAACTATCCCTGCAATATGCATCCTCATGCCGGGCCAATGAAAGAGTCGTTTCAAGTCTGCATGCAACTTCCTAACCCCTGGATGTGCTGCATAAGGTGCCCTATGAGCCTCAAGAACAATAAAATCACGCAATCCTCCAGTAGAAGGTACATAAATGCACCCTCGGTGACGTAGAAGTCCATCAGACTCTAACACATAGTTGGAGAACCTCCCCTGAAGAGGCCTCTGAGATCTAATCATCTGACACACATCCTTATAAAAATCATCCTCTGGTAAGTGTTGCATTATTCTCCCCCTCAAATCTGTGCTGGTGACCATGGATGACAACTTATGGCGTCTCCGACTTAAGGCATCTGCAACCACATTCTCCTTCCCCTTGATGTAGTGTACATCAAAGTCATACTCACATAAAAAGTCCATCCATCTCCTTTGCCGAGCATTAAGGTTTGGTTGAGAGAAAATATACTGAAGGCTGTGATGATCTGAGTGGAGTTCAAAATGGTGTCCCAAAAGGAAATGCCGCCATCTAACCAAGGCATGTACTACTGCTGCAAGCTCAAGATCATGGGTAGGATAATTGAGTTCATGAGTCTTAAGTTTCCTAGACTCATAGGCTATAACTCGCCCATTCTGCATGAGTACTGCCCCTAACCCATCCAATGACGCATCAGTACACACTACAAAGTTTGTAGAGGGATTAGGTACTACAAGAATAGGAGCACTAGTGAGGGCCTTCTTCAACTCTTGAAAAGATCTCTCACATTTTTCTGTCCACTCAAATTTCTTCCCTTTTCTTTGGAGAGAAGTGATAGGATGTGCTATCCTTGAGAAACCCTCCACAAAACGCCTGTAGTAACCAGCCAACCCCATAAAGCTCCTGACTTCTGTAACTGTCGTCGGTGCTGGCCAGTCTATAATGGCTCTAATCTTTGATGGGTCAACTGAGATCCCATCACCTGATATCACATGACCTAGGTAGCTGATCTCTGTGCAGAAGAAAGAACACTTCGGCAAATTGGCGTATAATTGATTATCTCTCAAGCATTGAAGGACTTGTCTCAAATTTTCTTCATGCTCCTGTTCATTCCGTGAATAGACCAATATATCATCCAGGAATATCACCACAAATCTATCCAAGAATGTACGAAATACTCCATTCATAAGGCTCATGAATACAAATGGGGCATTAGTGAGACCGAAAGGAACCACTGTAAACTCATAATGCCCATATCTCATGCGAAAGGCAGTCTTATGGATGTCACTCTCCACAATCCTCAACTGGTGATATCCTGACTTCAGATCAATCTTTGAAAACACTCGAGCACCTTGAAGCTGGTCAAATAAGTCATCAATTCTAGGAAGTGGATAACGGTTCTTAATGGTTAGCTTATTAAGTTGGCAGTAGTCTATGCACAACCTCAAGGATCCATCCTTCTTCTTGACAAAGACAACTGGTGCTCCCCATGGTGAGACACTAGGACGAATGTGCCCCTTCTCCAAGAGTTCTTCTAGCTGAATCTTGAGCTCATTGAGCTCATTAGTAGTCATCCTGTATGGAGCTCTAGATACTGGTTGGGCCCCTGGAACCAAATCAATATGGAAATCCACTGTCCTGAGTAGAGGCATACCCGCTAATTTAGAAGGAAATACATCTCTAAACTCTTGTAACACTGGGTAATCCTTGAGACATGGCCCATTCTCCTCTCCCTCAAGATCATTAATGGTAATAGCATATAACTGACACCCTTTTCTCATACATCGCTTAAGTTGCATAGCGGAGATCATGCGGAGGGACACAGGTCTCTGAACACCTGAAATCACTATAGGTGTACCATGATCATCATTACAATCCACCTCCTTCTTCCTACAATCCACCTTGGCATGGTGAGCACATAGCCAATCCATACCAAGGACTACATCATATGATCCTAAGGGGGTGATACGTAGATCTGCACAAGTAGTGATATCCCCAATTTGAATAGGGCAATTCCTGACCATGGATCTAACCAATACCTTAGCACCTGAGGCTAACTCTACATCCCAGCTAACATCTTGCTTAACTGCCACCAGCCTACAATGCTCCACAACTAAGGGTGATACAAAAGAATCAGTAGCTCCTGGATCAAACAATATAGATATACTACTACCACCAATAATACCTGTAGCCTCTATCACGGTAGCTTGATGCTCAGCCTGTCTGTCATCTATTGCTGCAAATACCCTATGAGAACGTCCCATGTCACCCACTGTGGGTTCAGATGCAGCTACCCTCTGTCTATGTGGACAATCCCTAGCAATGTGACCCATGCCACCACAAGAATAACAAGGTCCGCGGGTCTGAGTTTGTAATCCTGTAGATCGGGGCTGCTGGTGTCCCCCTGTCTGAGTAGATCCACTAAAACCACCTCTAGTGGGCTGTTGAGTCCATGCTAGAGGTGCATGAGAAGCTTGTGATCTATGATCCTGACGAGAACCCTGTGCCTGCATCTGCTTGGGCTTAGTGCCTTGGTATCCCTGTGGAGGCTTCTGCCTCTGATCCTACTGTGACTGGGGGCCTCTAAAAGATCCTGAAGAGTGTCGCTGATTTCCCTTCCACTGTGACCTAGGTGGAAAGGGGGTAGTACCCCGACGCTGAGATCTATCACGAGTATCCTGAGCCTTATTGCGTATATCCTCTGCAATAAGAGCCCTCTCCACGGTAGCTCTGAAGCCTACTGGTGCTGCCATGCGAACCTATCCTGCAATCCAGGGATTAAGACCTCTAATGAAACGGTTAATCCAAAGCTTCTCATCTCTCATATAGTCAACATAAGGGAGGAGCTCTAAAAACTTATTCTCATACTGTGTTACTGTTAATCCCCTTTGCTGTAAGTCATGGAACTCATCAATCTTTCGCTGCTTGTAATGCTCTGATAAATATCTCTCTTTGAACCTTTGTAGGAAGGTATCCCAAGTGAGAGTGTCCATATCAATATCCCCCATAGCCTTCTCCTCATCCCACCATTTGGAGGCTGGTCCTCGTAAAAGGTGTATAGCAAAACGGGCCCTTACATTACTCCCAAAAGGACGCAACCCATAACATCTCTCCAAACATAACAAAAAGGATTCTGCCTTTGAACCATCTGTGGATCAATGAAAAGGGGGTGGCTGAAGACGAAGCAATTCTTTAATCTCGTCTCCTATATCCCGGGGTGCTCTCGATACAGGTCAAAGTTCTACCCCTGCTGGAGATTCAGGTCTGTGGACAGACTCCCCCTCGAGCTCAGCATGACTCCCAATATGGTTAGGTGGAGGACTCCTTGTCCTCTCTCTGATAACAGTCCTGTGCTCCTCTGAAATTTGCTGACTAGGGTGAGCTGCTGCTGCAGGCAACCTCTGTTGTACCACACCAATAAGATTTTGGATAGCATCTAGAATGTCCTGGTTGGGGTTCCGGGGCTATTCCCCTTGTCCAATCTCTATCTCTGGCCCAACCCTAGCTTCTTGTGCCATACTAGCACCATGCTCTACATTGGCATCCTGCTCTACCTGTGCATCTCATGCACGTCTACCACCTCGTCCATGCCTGCGAGCGTTACGAGTGACCACTGGCATCCTACAAAAAAAAAAAGAGTTTAAGAGTCAGGGTCAAGAAGCCTTAAAGTTCATTATTGGAGTCTCAAACAACTAAGACAAGGTAATTCCTCTTTTTTTTTTTTTTTTTTTTTGTGAGGTATCATGGCCAAAGTCAACTTAGGGTGGGTGTCCTGCCACCATAGTTGCTTAGCCAACGTCCCACATTGGTTAGATATATTAAAGTGTTATCTTCCATTGCATATGCATATATGTATATTTATTTATTTATTCATTATTTTTAATTATTATTATTTTTAAAAATATTTTGTTATTATTATTATTATTTTTTAAATTATTTTATTATTATTATTATTTTTTTAAAATATATTTTTTTAAATTTATTTATTATTATTATAATAAATTATCATTAATAGGTAACTTCATGGACATGAAATTATAATAGCACTTATTCATGATTACTAACCCATTACCACTTAGTTGCTTCATTATCACAAACTTATTTAAATAATTACCTCTTAAGTAGTTTCAATAAAAAATAAAACTCATGTGGGCAAATAAAATAAGTGCATTTTAAATTTGTGTAAAAGAGGAAGATGGCATGGTGGGAGTGGGATTTGAACACATGACCTCTTCAATTCCACCTTTTCCACCCACCCCACTAACCAACTTTCCCTCTTTTACTTTATGTTTTGGAATAGAAAACATTTTAATAAGGGGGATCCCATTTGAATTTGGGTCAAAGAGTCAACTTATGATCAATTTGAAATTCATTTCTTTATCTTTCTCTTCCAACCCTAACCCTAATTCGAAATTAGGGCTATGACAAAGTATAAAAGTAAATTTTTCCTCTTTCTTATGTTATTTTTCATATTCCTTCCATAGGGTTTCAAACCCTTATGCATTTTTTTGTTTTTCCCTCTTGTTATTGTGTGTATGTTTCTGTTTTTGTTTTGTTTTTGTTTTGTACAGGTACTTGAATGCTATTGGAGATGGAAGCAAGCTTCCATGGAAGATAAATGATGTGTATATGTTTATCTTTGATATACACACACATATCCTTGTGTGGATATATGTTTGAGATGGATAGAGCTCAATATTTGTAGAGGGATCCATGTTCAGCCATGCATGAGTTCTCTGATATATCCTATGGCATTATTATGCCCATAATTTGTTGCAGGTTTTTTTGTTTTTGTTTCATGGATATAAAGATGAGCATTTTATTATTAATTTCTTGTGTGAGAGGGGGTTGTCCCTGGCCTTGCCTGTACTTAGTGATGAGCACACAAGAGAAAAACAAATTCTGTCATTTAAGAGTCAGTCATATTGCGTTTGCATTTTTAGAGAAATGAAATCGAATATTTCCAAACGCTTTCTGGGTTTTTTCCAGAAGGGATCTATTCAGGTCTCACGCGAGCAAAATCCACAAAAGTTGAACGCACACAGAGTTACAAGTCTTTAATAAAAGCATCATTTTTATTTTTATTTATTTTTTAGTTTATAGCATATTTTCTTTATTCATTTCAAAACTGGGTTTTGAAGGCAAGATCAAGGGCTATGCACAGCCATGCATTGATCCCTTGATACCATGGTCTATATCAACATGCATATATACACAACTTCCTTATTGTATTTTAACTTGTAGTTTTTCGGATTCATGGTTATATATATATAAATATATATTTGTTTTCTTTTTGTGTTATCACAGATTCATATTTCTAATGTCTAGTATTTGAATATAGTTGAAAGGAGTTTCAGATCTACTACTTAAATTTCCTTTTCAAATCAAAAAAATACTCAAAAATAAAAAATAAAAACATTTCAAGTTTTCTTTTTCAACAAACAAAATACTCAAACTGGAAACATAATGAGCCTAGGTCCTAGTTTTTGGAAACCTGGGCTCTGATACCAAGTGTAGTGCACCAATATTACAGTCAAAGGAACCAGCAAATATAAATATATTTTTTCTTTTTCAATGAAAGCATTTTTATTTTATTTTATTTGTCATATTTATTTACCTTGATCTACAATATTGATGTACATTCTTACAATACATTTTAACTAACTTCACTGACCACTTTAGTTCCTTCCAACCAGAACATTATTTGAAGTTCTAACAAAATGTCTTTATAACCAAATGTATCAATTTCAAATGGAGACACACATTTTCTCTTAGAATCATTTTAGAAACAAAAGCATAACAACTTTACTCATTTCTATATACTATAGGATAGTGCATGATATATAAATTTCTATAATCACTGAAAGTAGCAACATATCAACAAGTACAGTCCACTTATACAATTTTTCAGCTTACAAGCTGTCATAAAACACAAGATTGGGAGTTACCCAAGGGTGACTCTCCCTAATACAATAAGAATTCACTTGGAAGTATGTTTTTGTTGCACATGAAAATAAGACAACATCCTTCTTCTCTTCAAGTCTTCAATCCATAGATCACAACCTGCAGTACAACACACACAAACAAGCCCATGGTACTCTCCTCCCAACCTTAGGCCTTTTAAAGGCCACCCCCGAGCAGGGAGAACCTTGACTAGGTGGACATACATTACTAACAACCATTTACAACACAATGCTCACATTACAAAATTGTTCACACATTTTACAGTTGACAAATAAAACCACAAAAATTCCCAACCAAGGTAGACCACTTAGGATCACATGTAGATCCATCTCAAGGGGTAAGGGTGGAAAATGAATGTTGGGGAGACTCCACCTGCAACTATGCCTTCATTAGGCTATACATTTTATACACATGCCTTCACAAGGCAACCCAATACCACATACATGCCCTCACATGGCATCTTTACAATACCTATAACTCCAGCAAGGTGGCATATGGGGCCCATAACACCCATATGGCATCCCTCTCCTACTCTAGGAGAGACTCTCACCCAACACATTCCCTATGCACCCCTTACCCTCACAAGGCTCTCTTTCCCTCCCAAGAGATGAGACTCACCTTGTCACACCCAAAACAGAAAACTGCAACAAGAACATATGAATTCACAACACAAAGTAAATCACAATACACACATACACCAAAACTGAAACATGATCCCTCAACCTTACACAGCACAACATTACAACACACCATATTACAACTACATTACAGAAAACTCACATGCATAACACAATAAAAATAAACTACTTGACAACAAGCTTTCATAGCAAGGGTACATAAGGTTACCAACCTGGTTTCCAAGCAAATTTGAGTTCCCTCTCTTTTTACCAGCAATCCTCCTCCTAAGCTATCTTCTTCCCCTTGTTTTTCCCTTTTTTCCAAAATTTTACCCCACTTAGATTCTTTTTCCAAAAATTCTCCCCCCAAGAACTCTCCAACCCACTCTCTCCCAAGAATGTTTTCTTTTGATGCTTAAGTTTCCAAATTCGGCCAACTTGGGAATCCACAATTTTTGGGTGCTCTTTTCAATGCCTAGGGAAGCTTATAATACTTAAAAATGCCCCTACCCCCTAGGTATATCATATGGGCTTTAAAATAAGACCTCAAACTACCCCTAGGGATGGTGTAAACCTCCTAGAAATTCACAAAAGGTGTGCATTCGACCTAGCATGAAAAGAATCCCTCTTGGACCCATAAATACACCTAGGGAAAAGAAATCCTACCAAACCACTCCTTGGTTCACTCAACCACCTACCATCCCACTAAGCATGCTACAAAGGAGAACATGTGTCAAGTGACACCACAATACACACAATACACTTGGCAAGCCATCAAGAAAAACAAATTTACTTTTATAGAATCACAATAATACACACAAATTGGTTTTACAAATAAAATACAAGGGTAAAAAGGTTATACCCTCCTTAGGGTTAACCTTGGTTTTTCCAAACACCTAGAAAGGTTCTCCATAAATCCATGGGCTTCTTTCCTGCACACTTATTGCAAATATCAGTAGTCCAAGAATAAGGTGATAAAATGATAATGTAAATATAAATCACATAGATTCTATCATCAATGAATAACATAACTAATATGAAATATGTATTTCCATTCATATCACATTACACACTTCACATTTGTAGCAATTCTCTAATCTAGATAGTAAAACATTATGATCATTTATTCTTACAGAAAATTATGGAATTAATCTACCTTAAGCAATGCATCAAATATAATATAAGTGTACAATTCTAGTTTATTCAAATGATACATGAATTCTTAATGTTACTCTAAATATGCTAAGACATGATAATCTAGCACCATATGGAGACCACAATTCAAAAATCAAACATTCACTTGAGTATAACATAAGCTTTAATCATGACATATGGATCATCAAGAAGGTAAGTAAGCATATCTGAATAACATCATAAAAACTACTTAGAATATTAGTGTCCTAGTAACATCATAAGGAATCATCATATAGCCTAATGATATAGGTATCAATGTCCCAATAACATAACATGAAATCAAATAGTCTAAGGATCAAAATGTCAATGTCCATAGTGGGTAATAATGTGTCATCTAGAGTCTAACTATCAATGTCCAAAAGAAACAAAATGTCAATAGTGCTATGATGGTCGGGGCGGGACATGACAAATCTAGATACTCATACTATTGATCTGAAGACTGATATATAGACTAATATTTATTATTTCGAATATTTTTTGATGTTCAATGTTCAATGTTCATTGTTTGTTTGTTATAACTTATTTGATCATGAATCATGACGTTCTAGTTGAAAACTTCAGTGCAATGTTCAATGTTTTTTACATCATGTATCTTATATTGTATAATTGTACTACATCTTTTCATAACTAGCATTTTAAGTATCATATGTATAGTACATACACCCCTGCTCCCTTCGCCACCCCCCCGTCCCCCGCCGCCGTCCCCTCGCCGTCCCCAAAACAAGGTCCCTCTGTCCCCCCGTCTCGGAAACTTGTCCCCCCGTCCCCCCGTCCCCCCGTCTCCTATGGCGGTGTAACTATGGGTTTATCTCTACATCTAGAGCTGATCGCTAATACCAACAGTTGGTTGTACAACACATAGACAACTTGGTAATAGCTGGCCACATAATGTGCATATACCTTGGTGACTGCCGGTCGATCATAAGCTCACAGTTTGATGATTTAAGTAACACTTTTGACTAAACTTCTACTTCCAATAGAGTAATGCATACTAGCATTTCTGACGGGAGAAAGATCTCACACCAAAGGAGATAGCTTGGAAACTTTATGTAGAATGTAAGGCAGCATAAGAATTTGATTCCCATAACTAGTTGACGACAGGAGCTCTATGACCAAGATAGCATAATTTCTTCCTTTCTATACTGAGGATAGAGATAAACATGCTGAAAGAACCTACAATGATAGGCTCAGCAATTCCAAAGCAGCATTTACCAAGTACGCAGATGCATATTCTGCCAACTCTGAGTCCCCCATAGTGCAGACTTACAAACTGGGCAAACCAAAATTTAGGGATATCGAATCTGACAAAGGTGCATCTGGTAATGAGTAAGGATTTTCAAAATGTTGCACTCAAGCCAGTCATCTTTGTTAAAAGGTTATAGTGCACCAGATTGTAAACAATGTCCAGTCATTATGGAGTAACTGGGACCCTCTATATGCCCAACTACTGTAGGCAGACACAACCACAGGATAATATCTATTCCTAAGTTTCATATTGCTAAATGATAAAAACAAATGCAATAAGAAGAAGCTGTGTGCACAACAAACTCAATACAAACATATGCAAGGACTTGAAGTAATGTAAGAAGGTGATGACAACAATAGGATAAATTAATCATGGCAATACTTATACTAATTAAGTGTTTTAAAAAAAAAAATTAATGCAGAAGAGTTGAAGATACACAAGGGATAAGGTTAAATAACTCTGATTAAAGAATGAATGGTTCCTATGAACTGTTGCTGGTCTGGAATTGATTCCTCTCTTTCTCTTTCTCCCCCTTCCCTCACTTTGTGAGTATTACGCCTTGAACTTTGCCAAGGAATTTGTGCTTTTTTCTCCCATTTTCACAGAGACCATTATGTGGGGTTAAATTGCACTGGAGACAAGGGACTCATTTTCTGTTCTTGAGTGATAGCTTGCCTGCTCATCACTTGACTCAAAATTTCGAGGGACTCATTTTCTGTTCTTGAGTGATAGCTCGCCTGCTCATCACTTGACCTAAAATTTATTTTTATTCCTTCGTCAGTCCTCTGCAAATTGGAGAGCCACTGTTGATTGACAACCTGCCTCTTGCATGTTAACTTGTAGTTTCCGTTACTCTGCCACAGGTCCTGGCAAACATAATCAGCAGCAGAAATCTTGCTAAGGGCATTGAGCATGAGAGTGATGGTCAGATTTCTCGTGTCATCAGTCAACCCATCGGGAGTATTGCTTGCTGCAATGATGCGCTGCCTGCACTTGGTCAATTCCACCTTATCATTTCCGATGCCATTGACGAAAACAATCTCTAAACAAAGAAGAGCGTCAATCATCTGTGCATTAATCCCGTGATGTCCACATACCACACCTCTGATAGATTTAGAATGTTGTGCCCAAAAAATGCTTCTCAATCATGAGCTTCATACAGCTTATATGTCTTAAATTTGATGTCCAGGGATTTGATCAAGTATGAAATTGGATTATAAGAAAGTTAAACCCCAACCTGCTTCATTTATTGCTCACCCAATCTGATGCAGAGCTGCACTTTGGAATGCCTTTTGTGGATAAATTCAACACAAAAAGGCCTTATCAAAGGGCTTACATTCATCAATTTGGGGCTCTTTGCAGTTATCTTTCCATACTACACTCTCTGCTACAAGAACATACTTGGCTATAGGAGCATTAAACATTAAACACTCTTCTTGGTTTACCTTCACAGCAGCAGGAATTAAGACAAACACTTATCATGCAACCAGCAAAACAAAGGTCATACTTAAAATCTACAAAACCAAAAGTGCACAATCCTCAAACTCTTCAAGAACCTTGGCGAAACAAAATTTTTCCTTTAACAACCCCATCTGTGGATCTGAGATCTGATTTTCTTCTTTAGTAACAATGAATTCATTCCTTCAATATTCCAAGAAACATCAATAAATCTGTAGAATAAACCCACAATTGCAGTCACTCTTAAAACATGCAAAATCAACTCATGGCTGTTCTGGCAGTTTGGACAGTACTTGAATCAGACACCTGTAACTTTCGTTGTTCCTGACCATATTTTCAAAATCCCTCCAGTGGAAGTCTAGAGAATTAGGTTTACAAGAACATATATCAGAAAATTTCGAAAAACACTCAGAAAATTCACAATTGAACCGACAAGGGCATCAAATTTCTCACACATACCATAACCATTCCATTCCAAATTAATATTAATGGATTAACATATCATGAAATGCAAAAAAATGTTAAATGAAAATGGGTAGACACATAGAGATGTCACGTGATTAATTCTGCATGTCCATTTGGTTGTCTTGCAACAAAATTAATAAAACAACACTAGAAGAAAACATAAAATTATTAATGATCCTCCGGCCGACAGAGACCATTGGAGAATCTTTAGAAACCCTCCACGTGAAGACCACTCTCACAATAACACAGAGCTTTTTTCCGCTAAAGAGGAAATGAAAATGACTCTAAGCTACAGAGATTGGGAACTCATTAAGTCTCAAATGAATTCAAAACATAATAGAAAACATGCATGCAAAACCCTACACAAAGACAACCAAGAAATACCGTATAAATGTTGAAAACTCAAGAAGTTGCAGGAAAAACCAAGAAAACTCTTATCCATCTGTTTACAAGATGAATCCCTTCTTCTTTTTGAAGAATCATAGTTCCATAACTTCCAAGAAGCCATCAAATTCCTTCCTGCAGTTACATTTGAATACTGGCTGTTTCCAAAGATTGCTAATGTTATTTTGGCATCTTTTCGCTACCTAATAATTATTTGGAAACTTTCAAATTTTTCACACACACACTTTGGGAAAATAAAACTAAAATTAAAACACTCAAAACATAGTAAAAAGCCAAATCCTAAGTCTAAAATGGCTAATGTCTGGTTGGATTATATGGGATGCCACCATGGCATTGACACCACATAGAAAATGGACTTTTTATTGAAAGCTTAGAGACACAAATTTAAACTTAAAAGTTTTAAATTATTTAATCTGCCTGATAATTACTTTGCCCCCCTGCACCACAATCAGACTGACTCTGATACCATGTTGGAGTTTCATACCAGAAATGAAGCTGAACAGCAAACAAAATAAATAAACAAAAGCCACAACAAACTATCCTGGGAAAATCCAGACACAAAAATGTCCTTTTAGTGATAAATCAGCAGAACTGTCTTCAAATGAAGTGCAATAACAATTCACTGTACACAGTCCATGACCATGCTCTGAGACAATTAAACATGGCATATATGATCTCTACAAAACAAGAAGTCCCGTGTAGATACAATTGTGCGAGGTAATCATAATACACCTAACCTGCTTGGAAATGGGGAATGCCAGGAATAAGAAAGAACGTCAGGGTGCACATGAAGAGACAGACAATGAAAGGGTCTCCACTTAAAAGAGAAGTGGTGCTGAACACATTTCTTTGTTGACTTAAAGAAATTGTGTAAATGAAGAAATAAAACTGCATCAATGTCTTGAACCGACAGAGCACATGAAAGGATAATTGCTGACAGTAAAATGTCTTCAGATAAAAATATAGATAATTACTTATATGAACTGACAACAGCAGAGTATGAATAGAAAAACACTTCATGTTGAAAAGAGTAACAGCAACCAAATTACATTGACAACTATCTCAGATATGGAAGAAAAATATCTCCCGAAGCTATATCGTCAACATTAAAGAATGAAGTAACTTTATATATGTCATCCTAAGTTGTAAGGTTAGCAACTTTTTTCTTTTGGTAAGCTAATCATTGTGATTATTCGCCAGTCTTGTGATGTCATTCACAAGGTGCCTGTTTCAAGACATTTAATGGATTTTTCAATCTGCAAGTGAAATATTTTTCTCTTTCTTTAAATGAGTCTAGTAGGTTCCTGCATGGAGATCTCTTCCCTCAAATCACCATAAAAAACACTCTTCCCTCAAATCACCATAAAAAACACACTTTACATCCAAGGAAAGCATTTAGCACCCATATTTTGCTGCAATTTCAAGAATCGTCATTATTAAATAAATCACTTTTAATATCCAAGTGATTCTTTGACAAATTGTATTTTGCTGTAATTGCAACAACCACCATTATTGAAGTGAACCTTGGGATTGGAGGAAAGGTCTCATTATAGTCAATGGCTCAATGCCTTGAGTCTACGACTATGTTATTGGGTTTTGCCTAGTTTATCCGGTTTGTCTGGTCAGGTGTGTACCCGGTCCGGTTCCGGTCTCGGTTCAGTTTGTGGTTTGTGGTTTCACAAATTTATACTAGCTGCCATTCTGTCAAAAAGCAGAAACTGCAAAAAAATCCTGATTACTTCTAAAAATAAAAATTCTTTAAGATTGCCATTATTTTTTCACGGTATACCATGTAAATTGTTGACTTACATATTTACTGTCTTAAGTGCTGTGTTTTAGAAAAATTAGGGTTAAAAGCATTGGAAAAAATGCTGGGCAATGCAGCTAGGGTTTTTTGAAAGTTCGTAGGTTGAGAAAGGGCATCAAAGGGGATTTGTCAAAAATAATATGATTATTTTATTTATAAATGATTTTTATATTATAATCATAATAATGATATAATATAATTGTAATAAATTTTTGACATATAATTAATATTTTATAATAAAAGAAATAATCCAAATATTATCCCACATATATGTACATGTGTGTATGTACATATCACACACATGTATGTTTTGTACGGACAAACACCAATCCTATTTCAAACTTTTGCGGTACCGACAAACCAGTTCTTTGAAATCATATTTGAACCTGAACCTGCACTGGCAACTTGGGTCAACAAATATACCTTCTCTAGCTTTGTATTTCTTAGCTGCCTCTTTTGATGTAAACTTATTTTAGATCTACTTGCATCCAATGAGCTTTTTCTCCTCCAGTATTTGACACAGCTCCCAAGTCTAATTTTTCATGAGAGTCCTGGTGCCTTGATGTTTCCCAATGCAGATTACTCTTGGCTTCCTTGTATGATTTTGGATCATACAACTCTTGTACCTTAGCCATCAAAGAATTTTTTATGAGAGTCCTGGTATTTGACATAGCTCCCAAGTATAATTTTTCATGAGAGTCCTAGTGCCTTGATTTTTCCCAATGCAGATTACTCTTGGCTTCCTTGTATGATTTTGGATCATACAACTGTCATGTCCCCTCTTTAGCTTCTTCTGGCAGTGATATGTGAGTTAGCCTATCAAGGAGTCTCGTAGGCGGGCAAGAGTGTTTAGAGGCTCAATTAGGGTTATAGTGTTCGGATTTGAAGTTTCTGACAGTGAGGGCACGATTTAGAGGAGTTCCTTAATTATAGGAGGAGACCCCTACTTTCTAGGAGGTGGAGGTATCATCTAGCATTGAGGTTATAGGAGACTGTCCCCTGGTTTCAATTTCGGGAGATTCGGAGGTCTTCCTACTTTTTAGGGTTATCCCTAGATTTGAGGGATGAGGCTGTCGATTATTTCTTGATATCCAGCATCAGTCACAGGGGCAAGTTCAGTTTCACCTTCTGATGGTGATCTGGCTATTAGTTGGCCCTTGGGGAAATATTTAAATATATTTAAATATTTCCCTAAGTTAGTAATTAAATATTTAAATAAGGCTAATTTAGTAGCCACTAGGTTGAAATAAGGAGATTTTTGGCTCCAATTGGTCAGTTGTGTTGGGGTGTGATAGTTCGTTGGAAAGTGCCAGACCTCTACTATTTGATTTTCAGCTACAGGAGCCTTGGTGACCCTTGATACTTTTATCATGATTGAAATAATGTTTTTTCCTCTATGTTGGACGTCAATAATGAAAATAAACATTATAACCCAAAGTTTCCACTTAAGTCATATTAGGTCATTTTTAGGGTTCGAATGCCTAGTAGGGAGTTATAAGGAGAAGCAAAGGAAGGAAAGATTATTGTTTACATTATTCATCCATCATTTTGGGCGCTTGGCTCTGGTAGAGCATTCCTCCAACTAGGACTCCAACCCTAGGTTGAGAGAGTAAACTGTTTGGGACATAACTCTCAAGCAGCTGTGATTCAGCAAATCTTCAGTACTATTTTCAGGCAGAAAGCAAGCAGTTTCAGCAATGGCAACCCTTCTTATTTGATCTTCAGCAGCAGCCGCCATCTCAGATTTGATCTTCAGCATTGGGCCGCCTTTTCTGCACACCTATAGCTGGCCGCCTATCCATATCTGGCATTGACTGTAGCTAAGGTACTGGGTTGCTTTTATTTTTGTAACAGTTACTATTGGGTTCGTTTGGGTATTCCCAGCTTTCAAGTGCTGTGGTTTTGGATTATTACTATGCTGTTTAAATATTGCTGTTACTAGTAGATATTGTAACACATCTATTTTGAAGAGAAAATATCAAAAATCAAACACCAAATTTCTGCACTTTTGTCTACTCTGTAAGAGCACTTAAAAATTGCAGGAGAATTTTATTTATTTAAATAAAATTACAGCAGATCAGTGAATCGGTCTGCTAGGGATATTTCAGTGGTATCAGAGCTTGATCTTGCCAGCCTGTGAGTTGATTGCAATCTAGGATTGAAACACTATAGCCGATGAATAGAGAAATGCCAGGCAGAACCAAGTAGAAGAACAGGAAAGAGCAATGATGCAAACACTCATCACAACACAGCCCTTGATAGTCCAAGCCCTTGAGAGATTACAGGATAATTTGGAAAGAATGGAGTTGGATAGGCACAGGGGTAGACAAGGACGCAGTAGATCTGTGTCAGTAGTAGGGAGTCAGCACAACCACAGATCTCATGCTTCTGTAAGGAGCTCCCTTCATTCCCATAGGCGTGAACGCCCCCATACACCTACTGGAGACAGACCCTTGCATCCACAATTCTTACCAGGAGAGCGTAGAGCACAGGCAGATCCATCGGAGGTGGAATTTCAGGAATCTGTTTAAGGAAGCTGCAGCTGAATGGAGGGCCTTACCTCCTGAGTTCCGTGATGTTTTTCCTCTTCCCCGGTACTGTTCTCAGCATAGGGATACTACTAGGTTCAGAGGTGACAGGGGTTTTAGACCACAGCAAAATAATGATCTCAATAGAGCTATTGGGAAAGTCTCACTGGTCACTTATGATGGTACAGGTAGTACTAGTGCACGAGCTTGGGTGCACAAATTGGATATTTAACACAGAGCTCTACTACAGAGAATTGGCTCATCTTAGACAGACAGGACAGGCTGAAACTTACATTAATGAATTCCAGCGCATTGCTGTGATGGTACCTGATATGCCCCATAAGCGGAGTGTGATGTTATTCATTGAGGGGTTGCAGGATAGACTTAAGGGATTGGTTCGAGCATTCCAGCCAGCCACCCTTAAGGACGCCATAGATGTAACTCTAAGACTAGACATTATTCCTACTTATCAATCTAATAAGAGACCATTCAAGGATGCAAGACCTCCACAGAAGGCCAACACCTCACAGAATAGGGATGAACAGTTAGTTAGACCCCCTACGATGGACCCAGAGACATGGAATAATTTGAGGAGGAAAAAGCTTTGCTTTTCATGCAAAGAATCTTGGGAGCCCGAGCACCATTGTATGGGTAAGGGCAAGGTTCATTTGATTGAGGTGACCTTTGAGTTTGCTGATGAGGAGATACCTGACATTGACACTAAGGATAGTCCCGAGGAGACTCATCAGGAGCAATCTCAGTTGGAATTGGACATGCCAGAGTCATTGGTGGCAGCCAAAGTGACTATGGCTACCTTATCTGGTTATCCCAGATTCCACGCCTTTCGGCTGAAAGGCACATTACAGGGCCAGAGAATCATGAGCTTGGTCGATACAGGAGCTACACATAACTTTATTGATCAAACATTGGTTGAGAAACGTGGGTTACAATTTGAGATATTTGAGGGTTTTGGAGTAAAGGTTGCAGATGGTGCAATTTTGGGCTGCACTAGGAGGATCTCACAGCTTAGTATTTAGATAGGGGATTTCACTTTGACAGATGACTTCTATATTCTACCCTTGGAGGATTATGATGTTATTTTGGGTATGTAGTGGCTACAAGGAATCAGAGGGTATATTATTGATCACCACCGCATGCAGTTAGAGTTTTTGTCTGGGGGGAAGAAGGTGATCTTGAGAGCAGCTTTAGACGATGGACCTAAGGAGGTGACGTTTTGCAAGATGGAGTCTATTATTAGACATGATGATATGATTTGGGCAACACGTTGTTTTGTGAAGTCCAAGATACCTACTCCTCGGGATGGCAGAACATTTCATGTTGATATTCAGTCAGTAATGGACTGACATGGGAGAGTTTTTGGTGACATGCCTCCTGGTGTACCTCCAGATAGAGGGTTTGAGCACGAGATAGAAATGGAAGATGGAGCTAAACCAGTGATCACCACTCCATATCGTCACCCTAGGGCATACAAGGATGAGATTGAGAAGACTATTCATGAGTTGTTGGACATGGGCTTCATACGCCCCAGCTCTAGCCCCTTTGCTTCTTCTGTGGTACTTGTCAAGAAGAAGGATGGGACCTTGCAGATGTGTATAGATTACATGACACTGAACAAAAAGACAATAAAAAACAGATACCCTATTCCACGCATTGATGAGTTGCTAGATGAGCTTCATGGAGCTATCTACTTCTCTAAGATTGATCTTCATTCAGGTTATCATTAGATCCGTGTACGATCAGAGGATGTACACAAGACGACTTTCTGCTGCCATTATGGACATTATGAGTTCTTGGTGATGCCTTTTGGCCTTACCAATGCACCGGCTACTTTCCAGTCATGCATGAACCACATCTTCAACAAGTAGTCGAGGAAATCGGTTCTAGTGTTCTTTGACGATATCTTGATCTACAGCTAGACTTGGGATGACCACATTAGGCATGTTGAGGAGGTACTTAGCATCATGGAGAACTAATCTCTATTTGCTAAGTTGTCCAAATGTGAATTTGGACTTAAGAGAGGTTTTGTACTTGGGCCATGTGATCAGTGCTGACGGAGTTAAAGTACATGAGGAAAAGATTTAGGCTATTCGTGATTGGCCCTACCCCTAGAGCATTTTTGAGTTACGTGGGTTTCTTGGTCTGTGTGCTTATTACAGGCGGTTTGTGAGGGGTTTTTCTCAGTTAGCAGCACCATTGACTGATCTCACAAAGAAAGGAGCTTTCAAATGGACAGAGCAGGCACAGGGAGTCTTTGATAGACTCAAGGAGGTTATGAGTACCTGTCCAGTATTAGCACTTCTCGATTTTTCACAGCCTTTTGTGCTGGAATGTGATGCCTCAGGTGTGGGCATAGGAGTAGTATTGATGTAGAATAAACATCCCATTGCCTATGAGAGTAGGAAATTGAGGGATAATGAGAGACTATATTCTACAAATGACAAGGGAATGTTGGCTATCATGCATGCATTAGCCAAGTTCAGGCAGTACATTGTTGGCAGCAAATTTGTGGTGAGGACGGACCGCAACAGTCTGAAATACTTCCTTGATTAGATAGAACTCAATGGTAGACAGCAGAAATGGGTAAGCAAAGTCCAAGCCTATAACTTTGACATAGAGTTCATTAAGGGGAAGAATAATGCGGTTGTTGATGCACTTTCCAAAAAACCATCTAACGCTGCCATATGTTCATTGAGCGAGATTTCAGCAGATTGGAAGGCTCAACTTTTAGTTGAGTACTCCAAAGATCGGCAGGCTTGTGAAATCATGGATGGGCTGATTTCAGATGATAGGTATAGTGTAGTAGATGAGATCATCTATTACAAGAGCAAAGTGTTCCTTATTCCGAGTTCTCAATTGAAGGAGCGAATTTTGGAGGCATACCACGACACCCCTATAGCAGGGCATCCAGGGTACAGTAACACTTACAGGGCATTACGAGAGAGATTCTCTTGGAAAGGACTCAAGGATGATGTTTTATGTCATGTTTGAGAATGTTTGACATGTCAGCAGAATAAGTCCGAACATACCTTCCCTGCTGGATTATTGCAGCCATTACCCATACCGGAATAGAAGTGGACAAGGATCTCCATGGACTTCATTACAAGTCTTCCTTGAGTACAGGGGAAAGATTGTATATATGTGCTAGTTGACAGATTGACCAAATATGCCCATTTCTTTCCTATCATAGTTGACTTCACCGCATCTCAAATAGCATGGTTGTTCTTCAGAGAGGTGTTTAGACTCCATGGCCTTCCCAAGACCATAATGAGTGATAGAGATAGTAGGTTCATGAGTTCATTCTGGCAAGAAATTTTCAGGCTCACTGGTACAGAGTTGACACCTAGTACCAGCTACCATCCACAAATAGACAGACAGACTGGGATTGTAAACAAATGGGTGGAGGGATATTTACGCAACTATGTCTCAGGACAGCAGAGAGCATGGTTGCGTTGGTTACACTTGGGCGAGTTTTGTTGCAATACCTACCCATCATATGTCTATTTCTATGACACCATTTAGAGCCCTTTATGGTTATGATGCCTTATCATTCGTAGACTTGGCCATTGAGGACAGTAGAGTTCCTCTAGCACAGGACTGGGTTGAAGAGAACCAAAACATTATGAAATCCCTAAGGGAGAACTTGCAACAGTCACAGAATCAGCAAAAGATTATGCTGATTGGCACCGAGTGGAGAGGGTGTTCAAAGTGGATGATTTGGTCTTTCTACGATTGCAGCCCTACCGACAGAGCACCCTTAAAAGGGTTGGAGTTGAAAAGCTCAAGCCGCGTTTCTATGGACCCTACAGGATCCTCAGGCATGTTGGGGAGGTTGCATATGAGCTTGAATTACCTTCAGATAGCAGAGTTCATAATGTATTCCATGTATCTCACCTGAAAAAGGCACTAGGGCAGCAAGTTGTAGCATCCCTTGATCTACCCCCTTTGGATGAGGAAGGAAAACTGATTCTGATTCTTGAGCAAATCTTGCAGGAAAGGGAACGCCAGCTGAAGAGAAGGGTGATCCGAGAGTACTTGATCCGTTGGAAAGGCCTCCCTATTGAGGATGCCACATGGGAAAGTGGTCCACTTTACAGCATCCAGGTTTGCAGTTGCTTGTGGGCAAGCATCTTCGAGAGGGGAGGACTGTCTTGTCCCCTCTTTAGCTCCTTCTGGTAGTGATATGCGAGTTAGCCTATAAAGGAGTCTCGTAGGCTGGCAAGAGTGTTTAGATGCTCAATCAGGGTTATAGTGTTCGAATTTGAAGTTTCTGATAGTGAGGGCATGATTCAGAGGAGTTCCTTAATTATAGGAGGAGACCCCCACTTTCTAGGAGGTGGAGGTATCATCCAGCATTGAGGTTATAGAAGATCGTCCCTTGGTTTCAATTTCGGGAGATTCGGAGGTCTTCCTACTTTTTAGGGTTATCCCTAGATTTGAGGGATGAGACTGTCGATTATTTCTTGATATCCGGCATCAGTCACAGGGGGTGGCAAGTTTAGTTTCACCTTTTGACGGTGATCTAGCTATTAGTTGGCTCTTGGGGAAATATTTAAATATATTTAAATATTTCCCTAAGTAATTAAATATTTAAATAAGGCTAATTTATTAGCCACTAGGTTGAAATAAGGAGATTTTTGGCTCTAGTTGGTTTGTTGTGTTGGGGTGTGATAGTCCGTTGGAAAGTGCCAGACCTCTACTATTTGATTTTCAGCTACAAGAGCTTCGGTGACGCTTGATACTTTTACCATGATTGAAATAATGTTTTTTTCTCTATGTTGGATGCCAATAATGAAAATAAGCATTATAACCCAAAGTTTCCACTTAAGTCATATTAGGTCATTTTTAGGGTTCGAATGCCTAGTAGGGAGTTATAAGGAGAAGCAAAGGAAGGAAAGATTATTTTTTACATTATTCATCCATCATTTTGGGCGCTTGGCTCTGGTAGAGCATTCCTCCAACTAGGACGCCAGCCCTAGGTTGAGAGAGTAAACTGTTTGGGACATAACCCTCAAGCAGCTGTGATTCAGCAAGTCTTCAGTACTATTTTCAGGCAGAAAGCAAGCAGTTTCAGCAATGACAACCCTTCTTATCTGATCTTCAGCAGCAGCCGCCATCTCAGATCTGATCTTCAGCATTGGGCCGCCTTTTCTGCACACCCGGGCGTTGGAATAAGAACAGATCTGCTGCAGACCTGTAGCTGGTCGCCTATCCATATCTGGCGTTGACTGTAGCTAAGGTACTGGGTTGCTTTTATTTTTGTAACAGTTATTATTGGGTTCGTTTGGGTATTCCCAGCTTTCAAGTGCTGTGGTTTTGGATTATTACTATGCTGTTTAAATATTGCTGTTACTAGTAGATATTGTAACACATCTATTGTGAAGAGAAAATATCAAAAATCAAACACCAAACTTCTGCACTTCTGTCTACTCTGTAAGAACACTTAAAAATTGCAGGAGAATTCTATTTATTTAAATAAAATTACAGCAGATCAGTGAATTGGTCTGCTAGGGATATTTCAGTGTTGTACCTTAGCCATCAAAGAATTATTCGCAAACTAAAATTCCCCTTGTATCTGACATCTACCTTAAATCATCAGAATGGGTTTTCCTAACCCATTTGGGTGTTTTTTCATTTTTTGGGGTAACTGCTAGAGGATATTTGCATCCTACTGTTTTCCTTCTATAACATGCTTCGTGATTGGGTAGCACTCCACTGTCCATCAGTATTCTTATTAAGTTTCTTGTTCTCATCAAGAACATGTGCATAAGCAAACATTCCAAAGACTATGAAATTAGACAAGTGATACTTCCCACCTTTCCATTTCTCCCATGGAGTCCACCTGTTCACAACCTTTGTTTAAATTCAATTGGCTGGTAAAAGTTTATGTTTGTTCTTTGTTGAAATGCTGTTGTGGAGATTAGCATTTATACACCCAATTGGATGATAATCCAAAGAAGTATCAGTTTTATCTTGGCTGTTAATAATATGATCCAATGTTATAGGCTAGACAAAGAAGGTGGGCTTTTTAAATACAAGCCAATGCTTGTTATATTAGGCATTCAAAATTGGAAATTTTCAAAAATTTTGGCACTCGGATCTTTGACATTGGTAGGGGGCTGTGGTCTCAGTGTCATGTTATAGTTCTTGAACTGAGCAGATCTGAAGTTACCCTTGCAATCTGAGTAGGCAATAGAATCAGAGATTATTCTAGTTGCATGTGTTTCTAATTCTTAGGCATGCATGCTCTGCATCAATATGTGGCCTTAGTAATCTTTATCTTACCAAATTGATCCATCTGAATTTTGGGGCCTGTTATATAAAATTCACCTCTGCAGTTTCTGTATTGGAAGGTTTTCTACTTGAGACTGACCAGCAATATGCTGTACTATTGTTTGGTAACCTGTACTTGTGGGGCATGTATCTGAAACCTCACATTGTCGGAGGATTCCTGGTTAGTTTAAGATTCTAAGTTTTTTATGAATTTGTGTTCTGATCTTTGATGTAACTATTTAATTTTATGTTTAGGTGCTATGCTCGGCTACACCCAAGAGCTATAAACTGCAGGAAAAAGAAGTGTGGCCACAGTAACCAGGTGAGATTGAGCAAGCCACTCTATGATCAGAAAACTTATATTTCTCTCTGTTGCATGGAAGCCTTGTATATTTATGTGGATTCAAACATTTTACATATTGTGATGCTTGCTTAAATTCTTCTTGTTTGCACAGCTGCGACCAAAGAAGAAAATTAAGTAGATTCGAAGCGGGGAGTATTGTCATTATCATATTTCCAGTCCAGAATATTGTTTGCATTTACTGTTAGAGTTGAAGCTGGGTGTGTTGTTAAAGACAAATCAAACTTGTGTTGATCTAAGTCTTTGATAAATTATATTTATAATTGAATTTTGCTCTTTGAAGTTAAGCTCCTCTGATTATGGAGTTTTAATGGAGATACAGATGATTTCTGAGATTCCACTCTAGACCTTAGTATGCATTTATGATGATTGTAGGAAATTGGAAGGCCAATTCTACCACTTTGGAAAAGGTGTATTGTTAAAGACAAATCAAACTTGTGTTGACCTAAATATTTGATTAATTATATTTATAATTGAATTTTGCTCTTTGAAGTTAAGCTCTCTGATTATGGTTTTAATGGAGATACAGATGATTTCTGAGACTCCACTCTAGAACTTTGTTTGCATTTATGATGATTACAGGAAAATGGAAGGTTGATTCTACCACTATTGGAAACTTAATACTTCCAATTTTCTATCCGAATGATGTTGAAATCCAAACATAAAATCGTTAGTATTCAATGTGTCTAATTTCATTAGTGTGATGAGATATCTTTTTGGGCTTGAAATGTTTAAATCTTACATCAAATAATGCAACTTTTCGTTCTTTTCTGAGTAGTGCTATAAATATCCGGTCTCTATTATAAATCTAAGGTATACATATATGAGTGATCTTATTTATGTAAATCTGTGGTCTTGAGCTTCATGTTGTATGTGGAAATCCCATTTAGAATTAATATTTCTTTCTAAATTCTGTCTTTTATTAATCAATTCAGTTTGGTGTAGTTCGGTCCACAAAAGTGCCTCCATAACATATTTTCATGAATTACAGAGTAGGCTTTTATTTATAAATATGATTTGTTTTGTTATTATTAGTTAGTCATAAGCTATATTATCTATTGGTTTGGCTGGACTTCAAGGCTAATAAAGGTTAAAGTCAATAGTTAAATAATGTTGAAGGATTTTAAAGCCGGGCAACCTCTCTTAGTTTTCAAATGTATTAAAGAGATGTGAACATATAACTAGAGTTGTATCATATGATATGTATTAAAGAGCTGTGAAAATATAACTAGAGCTTGTATCAAAAGGAGGTGCAATGGTTATGCAATAGTAAAATGTATTTTAAAGTTGTAGACAACTTGTGTTTCATTTTTTAAGGCCATTCAAATTTCAATAGAATATAAATATATACTTAGAATGTGTGCCTAAGCCTTATTTGCACACATGAAAAAGTAAATATACACTGTTATAATATACATAATCATTATTTGCATGAACTCTTTTGTAACTTGGGCTTTATTTCTCATTTTCTGACCCCTCTTAAATCAATAAAAAACAGACATTGCATACAAAGTCACCATTAAACATTAAATCATATCTTTAACAGTTTACTGTTACAAGCTTATTCGAGTTCCTTATTATGAGCAATCACTCTAGAAATAAAAATTAGAAATCCATGAGTCACAACCTAGAATCTACGTTTTACAATGAGACAAATACAACTAATGGAAGATTGAGTGACAACTTACAATTCTGCAAAGATGACCTCTTGGAGATTTGAGTCACAACATAGATGTCCTCTTGGGATCTAGTGACTTTGAAGATTATATACACACTCGAAGATGATTTCTTGATGGATGAGAGTTGAATCAGAAAATCCAATTTCTTGAGGGGTGAGTTTTAAATCATAAAATCTAATTTGATTAATGATTGCCGAAGGACTATGATGAGTGTGCCAAGTTGGCAAACCAAGAGAGGGTGTGGAGACTACATGAAAATGTTTGATAAAATGCAGCTAATTAACAAAACCTCTAGACAACTTTTTTGAGCTCCTCTCTTCATTTTATAATACAAAATTCTGAATGAATTTTTTTAAACAAACAAAAATTGTAACTTGAGGCTTCCTATGTCTTCCAAACCTCTCCGTAAAAACTGGCATAAAATTTGTTGAAACACAAGAGGCTGGCTGATATTCTCATCAATCTCATGGTTTATTACAAAAATATTGTTAATAATAGATACAAGCTGATTGTTAATTTCTACACGTAAAATAAATTTTTATGTTCTGGTCAATTATTAGATCTAATTTGTAAAGAAAGAACAAACATGCAATAAAAATTAAAATTAGAATAAGAACAAGAACAAGGACAACAAACTCTTTCTTATTAATTTATATATAAATAGGTTTACTCAAAGTAAGAAAATGGAAGAAAAATAGAATAAAATTAAAAAATTCGAAATATTCCTTAGTTGAAAAAATAACTTTCCTTACAAATAGGAATTAAAAATTAAAGCTTCTAAATTATTTTCTCTAAAATAGTACAAGGGGCTCAAAGTTGGTTCATAGGAAACTACTATTCTCAAACCATAATCACCAAATTGCAAGGTACTTATTCTTTTTTCTCTACTATTGGTTTTTTAATTCTTGTCCTTATATTGTGGACGGAAAGATTTCTATTTGGACTTTCCACATCCAATGGAGTTGAATGAAGTGTGAGTTGCCCATTTTTCTCTTTCAAAATACAAGAGCCTATCCACTGATAAAGGGAAAGGTATATAATTGAGTGTTATATATTCTTAATTACAACTATTAGGTCTTGTTTGTTTGATTCCTAAAATTTCTAATCCGTAGTTTGGATGCGACAAACTGGAATTGAGAATTGAGAATTGAGTTTTGTATTCCCATTTTGGCTCAAAATAAGAATTTGTTGATTTCATCTCAGGAGGTGAAATTGGAATTGGTAATTTTAATTTCCATTTCCTATTTTCATATTCATAAAGTTTTCGAGTCCGCTGAAGGAATTCCTCATTCAAATTGGTCCACGTCGTAGACATAGCAATGGTATTTTTGTTGAATAATACATGATGATGGATACTTTTGGAGGCTAGACAAACATTACTGTTGGACATGACATCTATGAGCATTGATAAGAACAATAAAAAATACTAGCCCTCAAAATCAACCACAATTTGGTGCCCATAATTGCTAGGTAGCTCAAAATGGATAATACAATTGCAAGCGCACCTAGCGATTTGATCTCTCTACAAAAGTCAGCAACCTTTTTCAAAAGCCATGACATGAACATAAATACAGACATTAAAGAGCTCAATGTCGAAACCAAATTGAGTAGACATGTTTCTTCCATGTAGACGAGCAACTTGAAGTTCATTGGAATAACAAGTGTGATTCAAATCTTTATTATATCTTTATCTTCAAAACAAGACATCCTTATAGGCTCCATGTCTTCTGGTGTATAATATTAGATTTTTTTTTTAAAATTTAAAATTTGAATTTCTCCCATTCCAATAGATATAGAGCATTCTGCTTCAATTTGATCCTGGACTACAAACCCGAGGCACACAATTTGAGAGTGCCACCATGGATCCAAGAACGACGACTTTGATCTAATTTGCAACCCACACAACAGATCTACAAAGACATATGAACTGCAGTAGATAGAGAAGTGATCTATTGATAGTCTGAATTAATGCCCCACCCGAAGATCCTTGGAACAAGGATAAAATATGCATTGATTTTTATTTATTTATTTATAAAGTTCCTTAACAACAACAACATATAGAAACCAAGTGCAAGAATGAAACATCTGAAAAAGCGTTAAGGATAGGGAACATGGCAAGACTCACATGTTTACCCACACTAGCGGAAGTCTTACAACTACTTCCAAAGATCTCCAAGCTCAAAATTGCAACTCACGAACCACAGATCACACGAATCATGAGAATTTACTAATGGGGTGTTCTCGTTCAATCTCAAAGTAAAAGCTCGTAGCATGGTTAGACATACAAGTCCATTTCCACTAATCATATCATAATCAAGAATCACAAGTAGAGACCAACCACAATCATGTAGAAAACAAGGGCTCAAAGTTACTACTGCTCATCTACTAGACACCATGTTAAAAGATAAATGCTAACCCTTGAAATTTGGCTAAGTCTGAAATCCTGATGCCCAAAAATTCCTTGAATCTTTATCTTAACTCAGAGAGGTCTAGAACTTATCTCAAATGAATCGTCGCATTTATTAAAATATATCTTTAGTATAAAGAATTAAATACATGTCAACTTATACTTAAAACCCCAAAGAAAATCCGATTTCAACTAGGAAGGTGTGCAACCCTAAAGGGTACCCAAAACACCCTTCAACTAGGAAGGTGTGCAACCCTAAAGAGTACCCAAAACACCCTTCAACTCTCAATCGAGAAGTTTGGAGATACCTACTCTTTGCTTGAGCAGGTTTTTGCAAGAGATCAGGTGACACTTTTCCAATGTCGTGCGACATTTCACAGTCTTTCGGGTGATACCTTTCTAGTATCGTGCGATACTTATTACTACTACTAGGTGACACTTTTAGGGACCGCACAATAAAGTTAACTATTGCTGTGCAATAATTTACCGGTCTCACACAATACAACTTATAATTGACGTGCGATACTTTCCAATATCATATGATATTTCTCCTTAAGGTGTGCGATCCTTTTCTAGTATTGCCCAAAGCTAAACCACTGTCACCTAGGATTGTAAGATAAGATAAGATAAGATAAATTTATTAATGTCCAACAAAAGACCACAATGTGGGTCTATGGGATTGGAAGCTTACAACAAGGAAAAAGCAGACAAACGAAGCACCAAACGGTGTCCAAAAAAGAACAAGCACAACAAAAGAAGAAGAAACCAGGAAACATCACGAAAAAGATTAGGTATTTGTCTTCACAGGGAAAAAGTTCAACAATGACTAATCTATGCGGCTACCAGAAGCCCTGTGATGAAGCTGAGTGCTACAAGAGGAGTGTCGCTGGCAAAAAGGTCCCCTACGGGGTCTCACTGATCTGGAACAACCTGTGCTAGGGAAACTGTATGGTCGCTTCACACCCCGAGCTGGAGTTAAGGGCGAGAAGAAGGTCGTAATAGGCTATGCCTGGGTCTGACTCCTGGGAAATGAAAGCTGTAAAGTATGGTCACGAAGCTGTAAGGACTCACGGAGATAGAGTGCAATGCATCGTTGATCGGTGTACTTGAAAAAATTCGAGAGGGATTTGCAATCTCTAAACAAACAATAAAATCTCCTTCTAATCTCGTAGTATATAGGGCATCTGAAAAGAAAATGAATCTCAAATTCTGCCTCTACTAAGGTACAAAGTGTACACACCCGATCCTCTCTAGCAATATGGTGATCGACCAGAACCTGGAGTTTGTGCGAGCCCACCCTAAAGGAGCCAAGGGAGATATGCAGGGCGTGAGTCCAGTATCTATGTAAGTACTCAGGGTGTACAATAATCCCATCTCGGATAACTAAGAAGTGCTTAGCGTAGAAAGCCATCCTTGGATGTAGTCCCCCTAGAGGATCCACCTAGGTCCGTGTGATATACTTCCTGTAAATGTCGGGTCTAACATGCCCATTCAACTCCTGTCGAGAAGGGAGTAGATGATCAGGGGCATCCAATGAGAATTGGGAGGGAGGAAGATGATCAATGTCGATCCCCACTGAACTCAGTAGGATAGTAGCCTGAGCATACCAATCGCGGGCTCTAGTGGTAGGATCAAAGTTAGCAATAGCAACTGAAGAGTAGTAAGCTAAATTAGGGTATCTGTGTTGGCCTTCCTCCGAGTCAGCAAAGCCACGAAAATAGTGGAGAAACCAGATCAAGTAAAAAATGGCTGCAAGTCTGAATGGGTGAGCACTAAACTCGGCCAAAATAATACTGTGGGGGGTAGAATAGTGACATCTGATAATCTGATGGAGGAGCATAATCTGGGTACTCTCGATCTTGGCCCAATCCGAGTCTAAAAGAGAAGGACCCCAAACCACCGAACCATAGAGCACTGTTGGTCTTACTAAGGAATCCAGGAGGGATAGCTTAGACGATGTATTCTGAAAGTGGTGTCTGAAGCACTGTCTCTTGAGCATGGAAAGGGAACCCAACCCTTTACTGATCCAAGGCTGAATAGCTGATCTCAAGTTGAAACGAGATCCAAAAAACTTAACCCTAAGGTATGTGTAAGATGATGTAATCTCAACTTCTCGACCTTGGAAGTGAAAATGGAGATGTGAAGTCTTCAGACCATTGAAGAGCATAACCCGAGTCTTCTCAAGGTTCACAACCAACTGTCTCATATCACAAAAAGATGAAAGTCTATCTAAAAGCCTCTGAAGACCCTCAGGAGAGGAAGCAAGAAGAACCACATCATCAACAAAGAGAAGGATGGAGATCAATACCTAGTGTAGATGACAACCATCACCTGGAAGCGAGGAGTCACTAAGAAAAGCCTCGAGTTCATCAATGCAGATCCTGAACAAGGTGGGCGAGAGAGGGCAACCCTGCTTCACCCTAATGGTGCTCTGGATAGGATCAGAGAGGCCCTATGTGATCTTGAGTCTACCAATCACAGTCTCATATAACCTCATAATAGCTGTCAATAAGATCTCAGAAATACCAATATCTCTCAGTCTTTGAAAAAGGGCTGCTTTGGGGATGGAATCAAAAGCTTGACGAAAATCCACAAAACAATAGTAGACTTTCTTCAAGTGATGTCGAGCCTCCTCGATAATAGCTCGTAGTGTAAAGATATGATCTATGGTCTGGTAGTCTGTCCTGAATCCTACTTGACCCTTAGCCCTGCAATTCCTCCTATCAAGCTCACTGGATAAAATAGTATTCAAAGTTGTAGCATAAAGTTTGGCAAATGTATGCCCAATCATGATGGTCCTATAGTTTTCGAGATCAGAGGTTAGCCTAGACTTATGGATCGGGTGAATAATGTGTCTCGACTAAGAGTCCGAAAAACCAAAACAAACCACTCTATTAAAGAGCGTAGAGAGATAAGGGTCCAAGATCGTGGTACTGAGTTTGAAGAGCTCTGCCTGAAAACCCTCCTCATCAGCTGCCCTACCGCATCTTATAAGTTTAATGGCCTCGTAAATGCTGTAGGTGGAGAATAAGTGACAATGGGGGAGCAGGCTGGGAAGGGGGGTGAGCTGACGTGGGATGTCATACAACGTGGAGATATGGGAAGCAAGGAGATGAAGGTCGGGGGTGGATACTGGGGAACATGATGCGCCAAAACAACTTGGGATATTGAATAAGCGTGTCTCGGAGGGATCTGCCTTGTGAAGCAATAAATAATTGCTTCTTATGACAAAGAAAGCGTTTGTAAGAGAGCCGTAAATTGGTGAAAGCGGGGGAATGAGTATCAAAAGCCAAGCACAAGGAGTGGTGGAAAGTTTTACAGTCATCATCAAATCACTGATTCATGGGACAAGTATTTCGTTGAGCCGATCTGTGAGTGCTAGAAATGGAGCAGTGAGGGATAGAGAGGAGAGCCAACTCCCAAATCGCGGTGGCTAGTGAGTGAAACATGGTGGACACCTAACTATGATCCGTGAAGCTAGCTAGGCAGAGGAATCTTCTCAGATGGAAAATGAAGAGGTCTTGATCACTATCCTCAAAACAGAAATGAGTGTGGGGGCAGAACCGGGCAGGGTGAGTAGAGATGGGTGGTAAAGGGTGGGAAGAAACACAGACCGAAAGGCTAAGAAGGGCATGATCAGCCAAGGGAAGACGAGAGATAGTAAAATTTTTGATGGAGGGGAGGAAGGAA
Source organism: Cupressus sempervirens (assembly GCA_028749045.1). Classification (NCBI taxonomy): domain Eukaryota; kingdom Viridiplantae; phylum Streptophyta; class Pinopsida; order Cupressales; family Cupressaceae; genus Cupressus; species Cupressus sempervirens. Next base: position 735,941,008 of record CM053793.1, read on the forward strand.
GCAACAACGAGGATGTAATCTACCATGCTCGCACCCCCACAATGAGGCCAACACGTAAAAAGCTCAGAACCTGAGAAACAAGAGAGGCCATTCAGAATCACCAAGTTGGAGGACTCACAGAGCTGGAGAAGGTGACGACCATAACAAGTTAGAGGTCCACTGTGATCCTTGGATAAACACTGAAGCCCCATACTAGTAAGATCCCTCTTAGTAGTACAAATCAAATTGGACCCACGGTCATATTGGGGGGTCTGGAGATCTTTAGTTCGTGCATTAAAATCTCCTAAGATGATGATGTCGCCCATAGCCCCGAACTTGGAGATTCTCTCAAATAGGTCTGAAAAAGGGTTCCCATCCTCAACACTATGAATTGCGTAAGGTGAGGTAGTCGGCGAGAAGTAACAAACAACAATGAAGATATCTTTTTGACGGTGACTGGTACCTCCAACTCGGATCCACATAAATTTGGCATAAGTGTCAGAAAGAACCAATGCGGTAGTATTGAACAGATCATCTCTAATCAAACAAGCAACTCCACCGGAACAACGCACACCACCCGAAGCTCGGACCTCCTCTCTGCAAACTGAAAGCCACTGATACCCTATGTAACCTGGAAGGGGTCGAGCAGGACTCTCATGAGTCTCGATAACAGCTAACAAATCAGCATCCCCAACTACATCATGAAGTAAGCTTGGCAAAGACCATAGGGAACCATTGCCATTCCAACAGTTGACAAGCAAAGAGCCAATGAAGGGCTTAGACTTGCCAAACTATTGGTGCTCAGAGTGTCATTTGGCTTGGGTATGTCTCTCATCCCAACCCTTGGGAGGTGAGTCACGAATAACTGCCTTTAGATTCCTTATTACTAACCATTTTCCGTTACTCCTTGCTTCTACCACAAGACTCCTAGAGTGCTTTAGTTCAGCTACCTATGATTTTGTGAGGTCCTCATCAAGAAATATTTTTGTGGGAAGAAGGAATAGCTTCTTCTTTGCCCTGAGAGCTTGTAGTCGATCATCCAGTGAGAGAAACCTAAGAAAAAATGTGCCATCGTGTCCAAACCATGCTCTGTCTAATGTAATATCTGAAATACCCAGTTGCTCATTGAGAAATGAGTAGCCTGTGGGGAGAGGATCAATGGAGGACGAAGGAAGACCTCTAACTCGAAGGTTGAGTTCCCTGAAGCACCTAACTTGATCTTCTGCCTACTTCTCTTGGACAATTTTTTCAACCACTAGCAGAGGCGTAGTGCTGGAGTTTTTGCAAGTAGAGGCCCAAGTTTAATTTACTGCTCTGTTTCAGTCAAAAGAGATGATTGTTTTTTAACAAGCTCGGTCTACTTATCCTTGAGGTTTCCAATGTCTCCGAAGTCTTCAATAATGGAGCTGATATCTTTTGTAATGCCTTTCGTTTGTGTGGTAAAAGTTTTAGAAAGGTCCTGGATGCGTGAAGAATTAGCTACAACCTGTTGGTTCAAGTCATTTAATGATTGAGATAGGGAGTGAATAGTATCCTAGAGAGTTTGATTCACTAATTCGAACTTCTCAAGTTGCACTAAGAGACCTTGGAAACTACTGAGAGAGAAAGAGTTGTGACTTTCAGAGCTGCATTATCCTTCTCTAATAATGCCAAGCGGTCAATTATCTGCAGTAATGTTGCTGGATTGGGTGGGGGGTCCATGACTCAAAACAATACTAAACAATATATGAATAACCAATACTAAGTTGTATTTGAATAAAACAAACTAGAAACGGTACTAGACATTCTGTCAAACAAATCATGTACGGACTGTCTTGTGGATCATAATCTGTCTTGTGGTGTAGGTACGGACTAATTACGACTTCTCCATACTTTATTTGCACGTTCACTGTAGGGGGATGATTTCTTCATGGATAACTTCATGGCGGGGCATCTATAGTCAAGGGCCTCAAACATTAGGGCATCAACAGTCAATCGGGATGGAACTTGTCTAGTTACGGCACAGGATGTCGCCTCTGCATGGGGTCAGGATGTCACCTCTGCACGGGGTCACGAGATAATATTGGACATCTCAGACGGTTAGATTATACTTCACGCCAAGGAAATTGCGGCTTAAGACAACACTCGGCAAAAAGTGCTCAACTCCTCCTGTTAGAAACCTTGTCATTGGTTCCGCTTTTGATAAATTTGTTTCACTTCTGGTTCTGCAGAGGAGAGGGTTTGGAGGAAAAATCAAAGAAAGTTGTTAAGAGTGACTTACCAAAAGATAGAGGCTGAACTAAACAAGGTGGGAAAAAGAAGTCTTACCAAAGGATACAAGAAACATAAAGGATGCCTAGAGATAATAGAACTTGAAAAAATAAATTAGGATGGAATAGATTGCAAGAATGAAGAAATAAATGATCAAAATGAAATAACCCAACAAACAAACATAAGGGAAAAAAAGTTAGAACCTCCACACCGGTGAGTACCAGATCCACAATAATCGAGGCTTGGACACTCGAACACATGAAAAACAAGATACCATGCAACGAGAAAGAGAAACATCTATCTATCCAATCCATAACAACATATGAAAGAACATGCGGAAGGTAACGTCACAATGTATATACATGGTTCATAAACCAAACATTATATGAAGGAAAAATAAGCATCTAAGCACCAACATAACTAAACTCATACTTGGTTCCTCCCAACTATAATAGCATCATGAGACCTCAAAGGCTCCAGCCATCCCTCGAGCGTAACATCCGAAACTACCAACTAGATAGTCATAGCTATCTTATGAGGGTGTTACTACTATACCATAAATAATATCATAAGAACAAGAAGATCTAACATGCTAATCCATCAAAGCATAGATACTCCAACTAGCAGTGAATCACATCATCTAACCATATGCTAAAACATCATAATAAGGAATGCATCAAATGAAACTAACATCATCTAAACATGACATCCAAGCATTCCAATTAAAGTATAAATCACAAGGAAACCTACTCCATAAATTCACAGATACCAAGTGAAACATCAAACATTGGTCTCAACTGGAAATAAATCATCTTTGTACATCGGTCCCCAGCAATGGTATAGGTAGCTATGCCTCCCAACCACATGGAACTCGTAGGCCCACTCCTACCATGCTGATGGAGATAATGATCCAACCACAAACACACATAAATCATACGTCCCTGGCTAACACTCACGCTAGACAGTAAAGAAGATTGAAATGAAGATCATGAGACAATACAAATACAACAGGTCCTAGTTAGACACTTTATGGGTCAACTATGTAGGGCCTTGATGGAGGGTAAGTCACTTGGCATCAAGAAGCCCAAGCTAAATATTGCGTGGAATCAAACTCCCTAGGGATTCCCTAGGGAGGCCATCACATCGTGTCCTCGTATCAATTTTGGGTGCTCTAATTTTTAAGTGTCCTTGGATCAACTCCGGGTGCTTACATTTTTAATTATCTTAGATTTATTATTTAGTAATTTATTTAGTTATCACTTATTTAGAAACTTCTTCATGTCAACCCTTTGAGAAATAGTCACCAAGGTTATGAAAGAAGCCCCTCCATGGTCTACACTACATACCCATGCTCATCACACGATGAGTGCCCATAGGCAATGCATATTCTCAAACCAACCCCAATAACATAACTCCATTGATGACAAATGAGAGATCGAGCCTCGTAAGCACTCGACAAATGCACAAACATGTGCTCGTGTGTGGGCACCCCAACAACATGAAGATCATAAATAACAAGGGTTGGATGAGAACACAAAAATACCAAGTATAACAAAATCACTTAATTGACCTATATCCAGGAGCTCAGATCCTACACGAATCCCAATGAACAATAAATCCAAACATCATGACTCACTCCACTGGCCTAAATCTGGGAGTATGGGTTCTACACGAATCCTAATGATGCAACCAAACCTAACATCATGAACTCACTCAACTGACCTAAATCCAAGAGTATGGGTTCTACATGAATCCATGCATCCGTGAAATAACAAGGGTTCGATAAAAAACAATAACACCAGGTACAAAATCACTCAATTGAACACATAGTCGAGAGTTCAGATTTGACATGAATCCCAATGCAAACATAAAGATGCATCAGTGGTTGGATTGAAATCCTATAGATAATCTAAATCCATGACCAAAACCAACCAAGAAAACCCAAGAAAATTGGGCGACACACAAATCAAGGTAAAAATCTCAAAATCCAATGTTGATGAAAATCAACAAAAATAAAACCCATTCTATCATTGGATGAACGAGCCATAGAAATCTAATAAAAATAACGTTTGAACACCGTCTGCAAAAACAACCAGCATAGCGATGCAAAACCTCAAATCCCCATCCCAAAAAAAAGAGAAATGCTCATACTTGCCCAACCGGGTAGAGCCAAGACTCAGAAATGGAGGGGAACACTAGTTCTCAACCTCCTAACAAATTACTAACAAAAATAGAAGCAAAAATGAAGCTAAAATAGTAAAACAGGACAGCCCTACTTGACAATCAAAAGGGAAAATACGAGAACCTGAGTAGTAAAAGAAAAACCCCATAGAAACTACCTAAAATCACGGCAATCAAGATCTTCTTGAGCTGGATCCAACGAGACCAACCTTGCGATGATCCCACACCCGTAGCTCCCTCAATGAACATAACAATATTTCCTCTTGAAGAGGATTTGGAATTTGCTCTCAAATTTCTATTTCAAAAAGTGAGAAGTGAGGAATGAAATTTCATTTTGGATATATATTCACTATTCGAGTGAATAAAGGACTAGGGTAATTAACTAGGTCACCTAGTTAAACCCTAAAACAACCCAAACGAAAATAAGCTATTCAAAGTAATTGAAATTCAACTATGACAAAGCTGTCGAGAATTAAATAAAATAAGATAAAGTCCAAAATTTCCTTAAACCAAAAATCATAGAATTCCTTAATAACTTTCGTGACAATTGCGAACCTCTAAAATGCACAGACACGCTCATGGGTCTAATCACATAATACAAATGAGTCCACATTTATTAAATCACCAAAGGGTTTAATTTAAACAATTAATCGGGATACATTGACCATACAGGGATGACATTGGCTAAATATGAACAACTGAATCACTAACTCCATGTGCCACTACGAAGGACATAAATCCTACATATTGAACAACATGATCAAGTGCAATTGCATATAATATTACAGCCAAAGCGATAAATGCATTAAATCACATTAAAATCATCCATTTAAATAACCCATTTTGCATAAATTATTGAAATGAACAAGGTAAATAGCCGTAGCACATAACTAATGAATCCAATAAGGAAAATTCATTTCTAATTATTTAAACATTTAATAATGGTTTTTTAAACAACATAAGAAGACACTTAAAACACATAAGTGAACATGGTCAAATACACGACTCATCACTACTGCAAGAACCTAGTCAAATATAGCTGGATAATAATACACAATGCAATATATGCACACATATCATGGTAATCAGGAAACATCATCATGATACCACATCAATCTTGGTAACCACTGACACAAACCTTAGTGAAACCATCTAACACATCATAATCTCATAAATCAACCATAAACATAATCAAAGCAATTGACACAATAATATAAATCCAATCACCTCAAGGGTGTAGACGAGTCATGGTCTCACTCACGATCACTTCAAAAAGAAGGATCAATAGGTTTGTACCCATCAGGATGACTTACAAAAATCAAATGGGAGAGGCACTACACCGAATCTGACTCAATCCACGCAAATCCATTCACACATTGAGTTGTTCCCAAGTGTTGATCTGATCACAAATCTCTCGAAGTTGTCCATGCTAGATCTTCAAAGTTTCATACAAATTTAATCTAATCTTGATGTCTTCAAGATGTTCCAATTCTAATTGAAATTCTAAATTTAACTTTGTAGAATCAAATAGAGAAAAAACATCTTCCCTATCAAATTTTGGTTGAGTCAAACGAGTCCAATTATTTTCTCAAAATTCAATTCCAAATTACAAATCTAGGATCTGACAAATTTTGGATGTGAGACCAATGTTGGGATTGCAAAAATTCCAATAGCCAAATGGGCCCTTAGTGTTGCAAAGGAATACATTTTCTATTCTAGAAAGTATTGCTCTAAATCTTGTCGATGTGTATGTTGTGAGCCAATAAAAGTAAATGCAAGCATCATTCTTGATAAGAATTTCAATATGGTCTGATTTGTTAAATATTTTACTTCTAGTTTTTTTGGGATCCATGCTTTTGTAGTTGTCAAATGGATCGTTGTCAAGAATGTCTATAAACTCACTGATAATATGCAGAGAAAACTATGGCAATTGGAATGATACAAGAAAATTGTTGACATTAGGAATATCAACAATATGTACTATTTATTTCAGCATTAAAATTTTAGCTCCTAAATTTAAGGAAGCTAATGGTCCCATAAAGTTTATAGTGAAAAAACTTGAGAATTTAAAGTTTATGGTGTCATTGATTTATTTCTTTCATAATACATTTTTAGAAATAATAAACTGATTGTGGCTAAAAAAATCCCTAAGCTGGTGGGGCTATTTCCAACTCCACCCTATTTCGGTCCCTCAAATTGAAGGCTAAAAATTCATTCCTATTTATTTTATATTTCATTTTCCATAGAAATATTATCCTATTTTCAAGCTCATTAATGAGTTTTATTTTTGAAACAATTCACATATTTACTATTTGTAAATCGCTTTCAAGATTGACCTGAGTAGCCCAAGAAGTACTTGACCATTGGAAAAATTAACACATCAAAAGTTACAAAAAAAAGAATTTGAAAAACAAACTAATTAAAATAACAAGTTGTAAAAGAAGACAAGTCTACCATGCTATACAATGAGGAAAAAATAAATACTAGCACTTGCACCTTGAAGGGTGCAAGGGTTAAGTTGATAGTCTTGTATACTTTTGATCATGTTCTAGAGAAGTCAGTACCATGTTTCTAGCTATAGTTAAGTTTTGTAGTTCCTGTAACATATTTGATAGAATATTTCCATTATTACTGATTTGTGTTGTTAGAATCAATATATTTTATTTTAGGTGCAATAAGATTTAGGCGAGCTTCCTTTTTTTTGTTATAACTGCATATGGAGTACTTTGCATTTTGGAGTGTTTGTCAAAGGTGAAAGTGGGTCAAATACAAAACTCACCCACTTATTTCACTCTAGATATAAGTTGTTATGTAAATGATATCACCAGTATCACCAAGGGCACCATTAACAAGTCCTTCTATCCAAATGTTTGTTGTAAGCATAATGTGTTGTCTTTTGCATAGATCTATCAAATTCTCTTTTGTCATCAACACTAAAGTGTAAAACTATATGAGTCATTAGATGCCCCTAATCATATTGTATTCTTAGAAATGAAAAAGATAATGAATAATTACAAAAGATAAATCCTTATAGAAGGAGATTGAAAACCTAAACAGGAAATCTTAAGAGGTAAATGACATTTAATAATTATTAATTAATTATTAAATGGAAATGCAAAGTGTATAAAGTGAAATCTTAAGAAAGGAATAAAGCTAATTTAATAAATGAAATGAAATTAATGTTTTACTCTAACACCCCCCCCTTAAGATGAGTAACAATGTAGCTACAAATAATGCAAAAAAAGTAACGAAACTACAATAGAATGCTGAAAGCAAACTTGGGTCCTAGCAACAAGGCCTAATGTGGAACCAACTTTCCAATGATATCTCGTTTGCAAAAAATAGAGTTCGGATTAGAAAGATATAGCCAAAAAATCAGAAGTAGGTCAAAAAAGTGCTAGAAGGGCAAAAAAAATAAAAATACTACATCGGGATCCATGCCAAATGTCTCAAAAAATATGCCCACCAATATCAGAAATCACCTTAGGAAGTGTGATAATTTGTACCAAAATTGTCTCAATTTATGTGCCAAAAATCTTGATTTGTGTAACAAAAAAACCTCGATCCGCGAACCAAAAAATCTCGATCTACATGCCAAAAATATTGATTCGAGTGTAAAAAAAGCTCAATTTTTGAACTGAAAACATGATTTATGTAAAAAAAATCTCAAATTTTGAGCCAAAATCTCGATTGACATACCAAAAGTAGAAAATGATTGCCTCGAGAAAGGTGCACTATTTGGAAGCAATATTATGTTGCCTCAAATTCCAACTATGTCCAAATTGGACAAATTTTATATGAAAATAAGGGTTTTTGGGTGCTCTGAGCTCAACAGTGATGTTTGTTTGGGCTCGAAGTGACCTGAAAGTTAGTGAACCCATAGTTTCAATAGAAAATAACTTTGACAAATGAAACCCTCTGAAAGGAAAAAAACACAAATATGAAAGCCAAGCTAGACCTCTCATAAACAGAACAAGGGCATGAAGATCTGGAGCTCTGATACCATGTTGAAGTTGATGAAAGATCAACCGCATAGCTCCGAAGAATCACCTGCATGCAAAAACTTATCATAGAAGGGAGAAGGAAAAAGCTATGGAGGCTGAAATTGCTAGATCCATCGATGAGACATCTTGATGAGAAAAAAAAGAGATTGCTATAATCAAAAGTGAATGAATAAAATTACAAAGAGATCAATCCTTATAAAAGGAGATCAAAACCCTAACAGGTAAAACCTAGGTTGCATGATAATAATTAATAAAATAATTATTTATTATATGCCTAAACGTTAGCTTAAGTAAACTAGAGATAATAAGTGACTTAATAATTAAATCAAAATGATATAATTAATAAGGCAATATCTTATTACTCTAATAATATTGTGTTGGGTTTTCATCTTGTACTTTATGTAGTAGTTGATAGAATTCTACTTGCATGTTATTCACATCTTATTGTTAAAAAAAAGTGTGTAATGTAGCAACTTTTATAAATTGGTCCCACAGTAACGTGGCATTTGAACGTGACGTGTAAATCAAATTTCCATAGCAAGGGGTAGTTGTGCTAGGTCACTAGAAAGTATATTCGATACTCCACCAAAGTATACATCTCATCGATTGGGAAAGGTCTTTCATAGATGACTATCAATATTAAGGAGGGTCTTTGGACCTGTGAAGCTCATTTCATCAATAAATACATATTTAACATGTTTTAAATCTTCTTGGTAATGAAACAAATTACACCATTTTAAAAGAGAACTCAATCGCTCTCCCTATATTTGCATTTATATCGCTATCACTTACACATATAGACACGCCTTTGTTTACCCTCCATGTCTCTCTCTTATCTTACCCCCCCTCCCAAACTCCCCCCCCCCCCCCCCCCTCTCTCTCTCTCTCTCTCTGTGACACACACATTCATTTAAGTCACTCTTCCCACCTCTTTATACCTCTCACTTCTTATCTTTCCCTATATCTTTCTATCTGTATCACTTCCTATATGAAATGGGAAACCTATCCTTTTTAATAGGTAATTCAAAATTGACTGTCTCATCATCTCTCTCTTTCACTCCATAGTCCTCCATATTTGTACATTTGAGTATCCCTACTTTTTCATATCTCCCTCTAGATATACATATCTTTTTATCTCTTCCCCTCCATATCTCACTTTGTATTTCATATCTCTTTGTCTTTACCCCTCCTCCTACAATCTTAAAGAATCCTTGAAAATAATCTTTGCAAGATAAATAAAGCAAGTAAACAAATCTATCATTTTATTTCATTTGGCTTACAAAAATCAATATTCTATTCCAATTGAACTAATATGCATTATAATTAAGACCTACTCCATATGAATCTATATCCAATCTAGTTTATTATTTAACCAATTTCAATATGCACTTTCTTGATTGAGTGAATATGTTTTCATTTAAGTTGGTTAGTTGAGTGAGAAGTGGCATTCTATCCACTCTCTATAAGCATATTCCTCAAACACAAAATAATGGTAATATATCAATCACCGTAATAGATGAAGCTATCAACAATGATGAATCAATTCTTTACAAGATAATTATAAAAAGTTCAACATCAAAATTGCTTGTGAAAATAACTTTTAGTGTTCCAATGTCAAAATAGTAATGTATTAATAGATCTTTAATATTACAAATTTATTAGGGAAAAATACAAAAATATAATATTTATATCTCATTATCAATAAATCATCTTAATATTTTAACATTTCAAAAATCTAATATATCACATTATTAAAAATAATATTAAAATATTAAAGATGCTAGGATTTTGGCTTGAGTTCCTCTTTTACAAATTCTAGGGATTATTGGAAGTGTAGATGAGATATAAATAAATGCGATTTATACATAAGTGGAATAAATTTAAGACAAATTCAAGGAAATTTAAAAAAGATCTTCATATAGAGATTAGATGGGTTGCATCCTTCTGATGGGAGTAAACAACCAAGAAATTTTGGGCACCTATCCCATGGAGCTTTTGCATGAAAACTAATACCATGTTTTTACTTGCCCCACAAATGTGTCCTCTTGTTCATACTAGAGTATTTCCACCCTTGCTTGATAAATTCCATTAGCCCCAATTTTATGAATTTAACTATTTTGGTTGTGTTGTTTAATCTATAGCAATAATAGAATGACAAAAGCAGAAATGGTGAGTCCATTGCATTCCATAGGTCTTTTAGGGATATTGGCAGAATTTTTGCACATAAACGATAATGGGGGATAAATAATGAGTGATTAGTGATTAGATATTACATTGTTTTAATATTTAAAAAATTCCACTCTACATTTTTTAAAGTTATTTAGCGAAATTAATAAATTATGCTATTATAAATTGGTACATTGATGCACGAAGACAAGTTGCTTGTTAATAAAAAGGTGAGGTGACCAGTTCTGTGCACCTCCTTGCTACCAAAAAAATCTCATTGCAAGTAGAGAATCCCTCTATGTTAAAAAAGTCATTGCAGCCTTTGACTATGTAGAAATCCACTATTCCTCTCCGTTTCTATATTCTCACATCTCTTTCTAACCTACAAATTCTCTCTATCTGTACATCTTCCCTACTTACCTCATGCTTTATCTCAACTCACAGTTATATGGTAAGCTCTTATTCAAAAAAGTATCTCAGAGGGAAATTTGGGAGTTTTTCAAATTAAGGTGGAAAACGAATTCAAGGTTTCCAATATTTTGAACAATGATAGCTACAAAATTCATGAAGTTGTTTAGCTAACAATTCAATTAAAACTTTCAACTTCCCTTTTATGCAACCTTTTTAAAGATTGGAGGTGGTTGTCAAGATATATTTTAAAGAATTTTTCTTTTAAACTAATTTATCATCAAATTCTTGGTTCCATCCAAATAATTGGACCCTAAGTCCAAATGGTTCAAATTGAGTTCGGTTATTTGGAAATTTAAAGGTGAAGCTAAAACACAATTTGAAATGGCCAATGAATTGGACCCTAAGTCCAAATGGTTCAAATTGAGTTCGGTTATTTGGAAATTTAAAGGTGAAGCTAAAACACAATTTCTTGAAGATTAAATTTGAAATGGCCAATGAATTGGACCCTAAGTCCAAATGGTTCAAATTGAGTTCGGTTATTTGGAAATTTAAAGGTGAAGCTAAAACACAATTTCTTGATTGAAATATAATTCACTTTAAGGTTGTTTTAGGAAAATGTCTTTCCTTTGCAGATAGTAGAAGGTGAATGTAATATGAAGTAAAATTACATTTAGAAAAAATGAGAATAATAATATCTGAAAAATATCCTTTATTTGCGTGCTTGCCCTTATTTCTCCTTATATCTTTCTATCATTTTAACATTCATTTTCTCTCTTTCTCACATTGGCTTCCTAGGTTTATATGTGCATGTCTATTTACATATCTATCTTGATTTATCTATATTTCTTCTTTCTCCCTCTATATCATTTCTTATCTATATATACATTTCTCTCTATGTAAAATAAATAGAGAGAGATGTATATATATAGATAAGAAATGAAGCATTGTTTTGTGTAGAGATATTATTACTATGTTTTAATGTTTCCATGTTGATCATAACAAGATAGATGCTAAAAAAGATTGTTGAATTTGGCTTTACAATTGTCAAATTTTTTGCTTCAAAGTTTCGTAAATTGTTTAGCTAGTCTATTTTATGTATATCTTGGAAGCATTGTATTCTACAAGAGAACATCTTTTTAAGGCATTTTGTCAAACAAATGATGTTTCCATTCTTCCTATACAAATCTACCAAATCAAAGTGTACACTCGATAATTGAGACCTCAAAAATCTCCTTTAGTCTTCTACATCCTTTCCTTGGATAATTGGGAATGCCTTTACTTGAAATATTTAATTTGGAGTTATGGCAGAGAGGGGAAACAATCTAGTTAAAGCTAATGTGGATAACTTTTATATTGAAATGTTTTCTTTGCTCAAATTTTATATCTACTGCAATTTAGGTTTCTAATGTTCAATTTGGTTCTAGCTTTTTACATATTGGTTTTTGTTTTTCCTCTCTATCATCAATTTTTAAGTAAGAGCAAATTTGGGGTCAAGTTTGACATGACAAAGAATGTGGAATTTGGGGACATCAATGACAATCAACGTTGGTGTGGATCTCAATGACCTCGTGTTTTTATTAAGTCGAGAGGCTTTCTATAGTGGCAACGATCTTCAATGTAAACATTTTTCATTTTGAAAAAAAAATTTGACGTTCATTTACATGTTAGAAAAACAAAATAGAAATATGTATTTTTTTTATTGCTATGAATTTTATAGAATATAATTTTAAAAAAAAAATTGTACATGGTGAAATAAATCATTGTCTAAATTTGATTTGCTGAAATTTTCCAGTCTCATAAAACTACTATGTATTAATATCAACGCATAGAATATATTAAAATAAATACAATAGTTTATTCATGGAATTTTTGTTTTCATTTACATACAATATTTACTAAATTTATATTAATTCTTTTAAAATTAGATACCTCTCGGCTTATTTTACAAAAAAAATGAATTAATTTTTTCAGTATGCTAGTAGGTTAAACCTATTGACTATATCTACAACAATTAAATTTTGAATGATTTTAAATCAACAAGATAATATCTTAATAAATATAAAATCTTATAATTGAAAAAACTAAAATTTTCATAATAAATAAATAAATAAATAAATAAATAAATAAATAAATAAATAAATAAATGCAATGTAAAATAAAACTAAAAAAAAATATATGACTTAAATAAAAATAATATTATAAACTAATATTCTTTCATTAATTAAAAACTATTGAAAGAAACAATTAATTGAAAATGCTAGTAGGTTAAACCTATTGACTATATCTATAACAATTAAATTTTGAATGATTTTAAATCAACAAGATAATATCTTAATAAATATAAAATCTTATAATTGAAAAAACTAAAATTTTCATAATAAATAAATAAATAAATGCAATGTAAAATAAAACTAAAAAAAAATATATGACTTAAATAAAAATAATATTATAAACTAATATTCTTTCATTAATTAAAAAGTATTGAAAGAAACAATTAATTGAAATACTCCAGCTTTAAATGTTACTAAATTTCACATTTTAAATATAATGACACGAAATAATAAAAATTCAAATGCCTAATATGCATAAATACACCAAATCAAATTCATAAACATTTAAAATTATTTCTCATTCTTTACGTCTTATCTGTACTCTGTCTCCACTTTGACGTTTGGCCCAATTCCCCCATTTCTGTAAATAGTTACAATGCTCAGGATGACGATGGTTAAAATGTAGCTACGTATATGTCTGGTACGCAGATCGTCGCCATTACTGTTTGTTGGTAAACAGATTTGTCACCGTAGAATTTGCCCAACGGAGTGTGCGGCAAATCGTTCACAACAGTTGGATAGGCCCTTGGTATGCGGCCTTCCTCTGCGTTTAGAGGGGCAGCTCCCTCGTATGATATAATTTTTAAAGGGTTTTTTTTTAAATAAAAGATGGAATCAAACTTTTAAAGGTGAGAAAGCTCATGATGACGAATGCACCACACGACTTCAAAGCTTTCCCAAACTACTAACTCAAAATTGCTAATAACAATGATCAAGATCTACGCTTGAAAAACTATTACTAGCACAACGCTGATCCACAGATTCATAAACATTTACACCATACCGTGAGAATGCTCACTACAAAGAGAATCAACATTTGTAACAATTTAGATTCGAAAAGAGGGAACTCAAACTGCACATTCCATTATTTTCTTGCACCAAGAAAGCAATAGAGATTTTTCAATTCAGAGATAAAAAGTGTACATACTTTCCAAAATTTATCCCTAGATCAAAATTTCAGCATGGTGTTCCTCTCTTTTTTTTTAACCCCCCAAAAAGTCCCTTTACAAAACCAAAAAGTGGCCTTATATAGACATAGAGGTTAATAACTACCTCTTGGTGGTTAATAACCACCTCTAGAATACGCGATTCAGGTGAGGTTAATTAACCTCTACAAAATTAACCTATGTGACCTGAAACTTTAGACCTTAGACATGTCCATCAAATAGTAACTATCTGTTCATCAAGTTTCCAATTGCATTTAAAATTGTCGAGCATCTCGTTCTCCCAAGATTATGGTCCTTTGAAAATAGAAAAGATCATATGATGATATGATCAAATCTTGCATAAATACCTTCCATGACATTGATCATATTGGATGATTATATTTACCCATTGAGCATCAAATGTTCAAATTAGAATATCTGCAAGCCTTTGAGGGATTTTTGAGAGTTTACATGCCTCAACATGTGATATGTCTTCACAAAAATTGCATCTAGATTACCATTGGACAAGCTCATTTAAATACTTGCTACGGGTAAAATTTGATCAAACACTGAGCATGATTACTTTTCGAGCTTTTACAAACGTGGTTCTTTATAAGAGTCGTCCAATGGCTCCCCAAACATCACATCATTTGAGTATTTTCGCTATGACTCGGGTAGGAAGGATGGCACTTCTATCGATACCGAAGTTCATATCTTCGCTATGCATATTGACCGCGTGTGTGTGCTCTCCCATATGCTTCTATATTCTGAGTACATGTCAACTATGACACTTTCAACTATAATAGATTATTGAACTCTTCCTTTGAATTTGCTGCTATGGACACCGGGTTTGCCATCACATGATACTATTGGCATTTCTTCAAACATTTGGCGTACTACTACTATTGTCTCATGCTTGACTCCTCCTTCATTTAGAACTTCAAGTCATGGTGGAATAGCATGTTTCTCATTTGGCCATCTCTTCGAACTAGTAACAGCATGGAAGTCTTTCTATGAAACTGTGTGGAGAGCATTTGGACAAACAGTTTTCTTTTAATCTGTCACAGTGCTACCTTCAATGCAATTGGTCACATGAGTCACACACCTTGATGGTTACTGCAATAGTTCATCTTTATTTCATGGTACTATGTTCCTCATACCACACATATGATTTTTCATGTTCTTTTTTTTTTACACGTACACCCATATTTCATGCTCTTATCGAGAGGTTGCAAATGTCTAAAGTCACCTAATGCCACGGGCTGGAGATTGAAGAGTATTTGAGCATGAAACTCGCACATTCTTTGAATATTTAGAATGTTGAAATTATTGCAAGTGTACTTTGCCGACTTTCTAATATGCTATGTGGCCACGGTTATTTGGCAAAATCATGGTAGGCCAGAGTTCACCAAACCCATTCCAGCTGCAACTTCTCTTGAATATAACAGGTGCCACATTTGTTCCATCAGGCAATACCTAAGCATTCACTTGGCCATACATTATTTTGAGCTGCAATGTTTCTGTAGCTAGAAACACATTTCTACCTTCCAACTTCTTCATTTTCTTTGTGAAAGGAAGAATTACTTCCATTTTGATAAGGGTGCATTCTCGTGGTTGTACGCCTTAAAATGGATTCATGTCAGTGGTGATAAAGGAGCATTTCCAATCAACTCCAACTCCAAACATTCTTAGATCTTCTTTTGCCATGGGAGGAAAGTAGGTGGGCCAAGGATAAGGATCCCTAAATTGGGCTATCTCTCCGTCTTCCAATCCCAAACTCTGCATTATTTGCCACTGGTACTTTGTAGACTCTTTCTTTGTAGAAGCTTTCGACCTTATCTATGCTTTTGAATGGGTTGAGAAGTGAAGGAAAGTCGCGACTAAGAATAGAGATCTTCATCCAAATAATTCACGTGCTTTGTCATGGCTCGACGAGGGATGAAAACCCTGATCACATGGCTTTTGTGCCTTACCATTCATGTCTTGAAGGCTGGGAATTCTGTCAAACAGTTGGCAGGCTTTGCCATCGATAGTTAATCCATGATACTGGGCATTTGATATTGTATATCACATAGAGATAAAGGCCATCCCAGCCATGAACCCCGATGACCTTCTTTCAAAGATTTCCAAAACTTTTTTTTTTTTCAGTTAACCACTCTGCACATATTCAGGAACCATCGCAGTTCTTGGAAAAGCCGATTTTGTCTAGGATAATGCACAATAGTGGTCATGATATCATCATGATGGTATTTCTTGCAGTGTTTGCGGATTGATATATGTTTTATTGTTTATCCATATACGTAACAGAATCCACATATTTATTTGTTGCGCCACTAGTTCAACTTCTTAGCATGAGGCTGGGTAACACAAGGCTGACGTCTTGGTTATGTCAGTTGCTTGTATTAGACAACATGCCTTTGGATCAATATGCTTACCGTAGCCTCCTAAATTAGAATAGTGTCACCAGACAATTCTTCCAATAACCTCACCTGTCGATGTCCCTGTGCACATCCTAAAATGACTGCATTCCATGAGACTACATCATGTTCTTGCATTATGTTAAATACTTGGCATGCATCTTCCAAGTTTCCACACTTGTTTGAGATATCGCAATTCTGAACACTAATTGAAAAGTCGGATCCGTCTGCATATTGATGGAGAGCTTGCAGATTCGAATCAGCAGACAACTTGGTGAAATGCCCACTTGGCTCCATTCTTTGAAATCTCGTCCTCTGCAACTCCTTGGGTGTAAAGAAGCTTTTCTTCATCTTCTATCTGGCTACTGCATTATTAACAATGTTGCATGTATCACCTTACCAGGTTAATAACTACCTTATAGAGGTTAATGAAAACGTATTCTTGGTAGCTCTCATTAACCTTTTGAGAGGTTAGGTTAGGAAAAACGTGTTTTTAGTGGTTAACATTAACCTTTCACTTGGAGGTTAAGAAAAACACGTTTTTGATGGTTAACATTAACCTTTTAAGAAGTTAAAGGTTAAGAAATACGTGTTTTTGGTGGCAATCATTAACCTTTTATATCTGGAGGCTCAGAAGTTGGATTTTTAAAAATTTCAAATGCTGCACGGAGCTGGGAACGAGCCGGAGATGTGGAGGCTTAAAGACTCACAAATTTCACAGATAGAATGATCCATTTAAGGCTTAAAACCAGGGAAGTTTTAAAAATTAACAACGGATTATAAAATTGAAAGAATTTTATAACCGGGCAACACTGTTGGAATTGAGGTCTTTGTAAACCCTAACAATCACGACCTTTCTTGTTCCCGCATTAATTGTTAGATATTTGTGTTTGAAACAGTGGCTAGTAATTGCTGAATAATTAAATATAATTATAGTAATCAATATAATTATATTGTAATATTTCATATAAATAAAATTATAAAATTTAATGTAATAAATATAATTTTTAAATATGGAACAAAGTGATTATTAATCAATTAGTATTATACAATTAAAAATAATTAGAGGATGAAGCAGGTGGCTTGGCTAGCCAAATTTTAAGTCATTTAAGAATTTTTTGATAAATTTTATAAGAATGTATTTAATATAATAAATAGAGGCAAGAGTCTACAATGCATTGGTAATCCGAAAGGTCTTGGTAGCAATTTTGATTTGTTAATAATATTAAAATATTTTACACTATAACATATATAATTACATACATTGTTTATATTTATAAGTTACAAATCTTCATAGTACAAATATATCACTTATAACTTTTCTTAAAAAACTTAAGCTTATGTAAAAATTTAAGAATTAATATGATTTTTATTATTTATCAAATTATATAAAAACTTAATTTAGAGTTAAAATTTAATGCAAATTAACTAAAATGTTTTATTGAAAAAGTAAATATTAAAAATTATTCACAATTATTATGATTTTTAATTTTTTTAGAAAAATAAAAATAAAAGATAGATAAGGAAAAAATTAGATATATAGATAAACTCTAATGTATAAAATAATTTTTTTACCTAAACAAAGGGACGTGTCAATTGTGATAGGCATAGTGTTCCCACAGTGTATAAAAGCCTAAAATGATTAGCCAATCACATTGCATAAAAATAATTTTGATGCTTTTAAAATTTACAAATTTAACATATTTATATTAATTTTTTTTCAAAAAACAATTTTCAAAATAAAAATAGTAAGTGACTATTGGTTGAAATCAAGTTCTATTAATCATTACAATAGTATATAGCTATGACAAATACTAATAAATCTAAAACCATTACAATAGTATATAGCTATGACAAATACTAATAAATCTAAAACCGAGACAAAAAGATACATTTTTAAATCTCTCCATGTTACATTCAAAAAACCACATTGCATGTGCTACAAATTTGGGACCACTTCATTGGAGGAGTTGACTATTTAAAACACACGACATGTGTTGAGAGAATTATGAAGTTGACCTATTCAAATTATAGCCGGGAATTAAACATGGAGTTAAGGCTTACCGTGGTACATTGAACAAGAAAAACATTTAACGTGCGCAAGTTTAGACAAATGGGCCATTTGAAAACATCACTAGAAAAATAAAATAAAATGGTTACATGTGCTTTGGTCCCTTTAATAGTTGAAATTATTTAGTGGTTCGGGAAGCATATTTTATATATTTTTTCACATATACATATGCTACGCACCAAGTCAAATAAAATCAAATGGACGCATGTTAGGGAAATATATCAGACTCTTACATGTGCTTTACACTAGGCATTTCCCATCAAGCATTAGAAATATTTGATGTTATTTTGTATATATTTTAACAAATTGCAATTTTATTACACAAGTAATTTTTTACTAACTTAAGATAATTAAAATTATATTTATTTTATGAAAATAAGTGTACAAGTAATAATAATGTTAAATAAGAAATACTAATGGATTCTTTGATTTCAAATGTTGGATAAAGAAAGAAATAATTGCATATGGAAAACTTTGAAGATTAAAAATAAACTATACACGATCAAATCTATAAATCAAAATATTGCATTGAAGTGGATTGTGGAAATCTGATAATGTTAAATGTTATACATATTATTTTAAAATTATTCAATTGAATTATTATGATGCTAATTTTTAATTAGATTATTTTTAGCTTAGTGCTCTAAAGAAAAAATATACAAATTTAATATAAATATAATTGTCAAGTTTATAAAAATTATGCAATAAATATTAGATATCTAATTTAGTAGTAAACTAAACTTTGATTTGGTAGATTTGTATAGGAAAAATGTGGTGAATTTTAATGTTAAGTTTAGCTCCTAAAGCAAGAGCCTCTTTTGCTGCACAACATTCAACCATATTATTTGTGCCATCATGTAGACGTTTTGCCACAAAGGCAAGAATATTGCCCTTGTAATCTCTTGCTACACAACCACACCCCGAGAATATGTTGCTCAATTTCAGGATCTAAACTAGCCATGCACAAAACTGAGTTTATCATGACACAACCTAACCCCCGCCCACCTTGGATCTCATGTGATTGGAGAGAAGTTAAGCATGGAGTTACTACTAGGTACCTTGGTGTTATGTCTGGAATTGGAGTTTCACTTAAAGATATGTGGAAGTAGTTCTTATCCAATTTTGAAAGAAAAACTATTGAATTGGACCAATAGATTCCTTTCCATGGCTGGTAGAATTCAAATTGTCTATAAAATTGTCATTGGTAGCCATGTGTACATCTCATCTTGTTGGCTACCTTCTAAACCAGCTTGATATAATCAGCTAACACAACTAATCCCAAATTTCCTTTGGGCGAAATGGGAAAACAAAAAAGGCCTGCCCATTACTTCATGGTCTTATTGTATTCAACCCAAAGATAAAGGTGCTTTAGGTTTTATTGATCCCTACCTGAGGTATTTGTCGAACTACCAAATGGATTGTTAGGGCCTTAGATGGGGATGCTACTTGGAAGCATTTGGTTTGCCATCAGATACAAACTACTCCAGTTGGCAGATCATGGCACTTAGTGAATTGGATGAATAAGCTTTTACTTGCTCATTACTTCTTAGCACATGGTTCGCCTCCTTTTAACTCCATTTCGAAAGCTTGGTGGTATGGGTGATTACATAGGTGCAACGACTACTTTACGACACAAGCTACAAACAATTGATCTTTGTCACTAGTAATCAATCTCACTTCTTTGCAATGTTGGCTCCTTTATGCTCTAGTAGTAGGCAGATACATGATAGACAAAATGTATCAGTGACTGGTTTTGGTTATATTTTCCAGCTATTGTTTTATGTTGTTGTTATTTGTCATGCTATAATAAGCCCTTATAACCATATACTATTCTATAATATTGTTGTTCACTGCTCATTTTCAACCATTCATTATAAAAATTAATTATTTTATTCCTTTTATTCATTATAAAAATTAATTATATTATTTCTTTTATTCAATAAAAACAAGAAAAAGACAGCATCATTCACTCGTACATTAAGAGAAACCAATAGAATCACAACCCTGACATGAGACAAAAGACCTTACGTTATGAGAAAGCAATAGAATTACAATCCTTTCACACTGACCTCTCGAAGAGAATAGCTGTAGCCGTTTGCGGGGCCCATGCGAGTTGCCTCCCACCGCGGTTGGACAAAGCAAAAGAAATCGAATGCAGACAAAAAACCAGAAACATAAGAAGCCATTACACCACAAAAAAAACACAGGGAGAATCAACCCCATTACTCCTCTACAGACCATCGACACATCCAGAAAATGAAGCGAAACTGGCCCTTCAATGTCCTCCGTCGGATCGCCAGAGGATTCTGCACAGTCCACCCTCAAATCAAACCCAAAAGGTAAACCCAAAAAAACACCAGCAATACAAATTCTCTTACAATTTCCAAAACCCATGCATGTTCTAAACGAATCTCTGTTCTTTTGCACAGGATGGAGGGGAAGACGGCGCTGATAGCCGGCGCGGCGACGGGAATCGGCGAGGCAACAGCCCGCCTGTTTGCGGCGCACGGAGCAACGGTCCTGGTAGCGGACGTGCAAGAGGCGGCGGGGGCACGCGTGGCGGCGGAGCTGGGCAACGGCGGCGCCTTCATCCGCTGCGACGTCCGAAGCGAGGCAGACGTGGCCGCGGCGGTGGAAAGGGCAGCGGCGATGGGCGGCGGCGGGGGGCTGGACGTGTTCCACTACAACGCCGGAATCCTAGGCGCGATGGGGCCCATCGAGGAGCTGTGCATGGCGGAGTACGAGGAGACGATGGCCGTCAATCTGCGGGGGGCCGTGATGGGCGTAAAGCACGCCGCCCGCGTGATGAAGCCGGCGAAGAAGGGGTCGATTGTATTTACCGGCAGCGTGACTTCCGTCCACGGGGGAATGGGGCCGCACTGCTATAGCATCAGTAAGAGCGCGATTGTGGGGCTGGTGAGATCGACGGCTGTGGAGCTCCGGCGGTTCGGGATAAGGGTCAACATGGTGTCGCCGGACAGTGTGGCCACGCCGGTGCTCGGGCGGGCTCTGGAGGCGCTGGAGATTACGAGTGACGCGTCGCTGGCTGCGGCGGAGAGGTACGTGGAGGGGAAGTCACTCTTGCATGGGCACGCGCTCGGGGTCGGTGACGTGGCGCAGGCGGTGCTGTTTCTTGCTTCTGAGGAGAGCGGCTATGTCAGCGGCCATAACTTGGTTGTGGATTGTGCCAATACGGTTGCTAAACCTAATGATACCGCGCCTTGGTTCACGCAAACCCTGGGTTTCATTTCCTGAGCTTGGGCGGGGTTTGGGTAAGGTTGGGGTTAGTCTTTTATTTTTTTGTCGGGGGGTATGGATCGCTGTTTAATCAGTAGGGAGAAAAGCACGTCGAGTAATTGACTGTGCGCCTCTTGTAACTGGAATTCTGCCATAAGTTTAAGCTTTGTTTGTCGCTGTGATCTGTTTCTGTTCTTTGTTTTTTAAAAAATGGATAATTTATATATCAAAATATTATTATGAAGTGAGGATTTAATGGGTGGGCGTTTTACTTCAGAGGATTCAATGTTTTAGTTGTTATTCTTTTGGAGAGTTGTTTTATACGCTGGCTAAGCTCTAGACAATATGTACCAATATAAAAAAAGTCAAATATGATTCTTTTTCAGATTCACTAAAACACAGCGAAATTTTTTCAAAAAATTTGTTGTTTTCGATCGCAAAATATACATACAGATTATGAAGATCAAATGCTATAAATTTTAAAAAATTTCTTTGTGTTTTTGTTTTTTTGAAATTTAGTCAATGGTGCAATTTGTAAGGAGGATAGCCGCATCTAGGATTTAATAGGAGAACATCTTCATCTAGGAAGAGGATTCAATAATTTTGATGGTTGTTCTTTTAATGGGTGGACGTTTTAACTTAGGGGAGGATTCAATGGTTTTAGTTGTCATTCTTTTGGAAAGTTGTTTTTGAGTAGGATTTAAGGGTGAAAGTTTTTTTTTTTTTTTTTTAATTTAAATTGAAAAATATGGCAATATATTATCATTTATAGATTACTGATTTATGCAAGAAAATTTGAAAAATGGGTTGTCTAATTTCATCATTTTCAAAACTATATCTGAGTTGACATCAACAAATTTGATATGACATCAACATTTTTTTTGTTGAGGTGTTCAAATGACTCTAGTCTAATCAATAGTTGTACATTGAGTCATTTTTAGTAGTATGATAATGTGACATTCTATTATTTCTTATTTTTCAGATTAAGAAATATATTTCACTCAAGTTATCACTATTCATGATAAATATATTTGCACATATAAATTTAGTCCCGTGTAAGAGATCTAACAAGTAATTTTGACAAACAAAAAATATTTTTTTCTTATTTAAATCATTATTGCTAAAACTCAACGTCTTCATTTATAAATTAGTGATGTATACAAGAGGATTTAAAAATTGAGCATTCTAATTTCATCCCTTTCAAAAATTTATATGGTATTTTAAATCATTTTCCAAATTTTATACCATTTTTTAGGGGAATCTTTTATTTATGACCAAGGTCAAAGGTCTACATCAACAAATCTAATAAGACAGTCAACATTTTTTTGTTGAGGTGTCCAAAATGACCTTTAAAAAGTCTAATCAATAGTTGTGCATTAAGTAATTTCTAGTGGTGTGATAAGGTGACATCACATTATTTGTTACTTTTCATATGTAATGATTATATTTCAATCAAGTTATCACACTCATGAGTTATCACTACTAGTGATCACTTTAATGTCATGACTACTAAGGAGAGGGACCACCTAACTTTGATCATATGTAGATAATTCAAATCACTAAAAGTTTTGTATAAAATTTACAAGTCCCCCACTTACATCACCACATGTTTGTGAGAATGTGTCCAAAATGATTCCCCACCTCCCCCGGCCACCCTTACTAAAAAGGGGATAAATGATTGTATACTAAGTCATATTTAATGGTGTGTTGATGTGGTATCATATGACTAGTTGTTTTTTGAGATTTAGAGTTTTCTTTTTTATTTTTTATTTTTTAATAATTTTTTATGATAAGTATTTATATGTCACATTTAGTGCTCCATTATAAGACCCATTTTGTCTACTTCCTAGGACATCCTCAAGACCCTCTTTCCTAATATTATAATATTAAAAAGATTAACTATTAAATGAACAATTTCTATGACAACTATAACAACAATTTTAATTGTAAGATATCTTCTTTATAGCTTTTCTAGTAAATAGACAAAATAAATAAAACAACAATTCATACATAAGTAACCTTCACATCAATTATAAACATGATGTTC
The DNA here is from genome assembly GCA_028749045.1 of Cupressus sempervirens. Classification (NCBI taxonomy): domain Eukaryota; kingdom Viridiplantae; phylum Streptophyta; class Pinopsida; order Cupressales; family Cupressaceae; genus Cupressus; species Cupressus sempervirens. The sequence continues at coordinate 735,965,027 of CM053793.1, forward strand.
TTCAAAATTAGATTAATGTGATGATAATGTAAGTCATGTTTATATTTTTGACATAATGGAATGAAAATATAAATTATGTGAAGACATATTATTCTCTAGCAAATTAGGGTTGAACGAATAGTAAATAAAAATAGGAGTTGAGTATGTGAAGCAAAAAGGGCAATTTAATCATTGCAGTTTTCTTATTTGACAAAGGTAGCAAAGCAACAAAGTTCCTATGAAAATATTGGCAAGGTTTTTAATATTTGTCATAAACCAAAAAGAGCTTATATTGCTAAATTACTTTGGCCAATGTCAACAATTTATGAAGTTTGTGCGTGTGAATCAATTATCAAATTTCAACTTTAAAACATTTTCAACAACTAGTATTAATAATCATCTTTAAGCATTCAATCGACCACAATAATATGCATATGTAAATTAGATGACGAGTAGTAAATAAATAATAAGCAAAACAATGGTGTAAATAACATGCACCTCTTAATTCTTTTTTGTAATTGGAATTTTGCGTTTAAACTTTATTTGTCGCTCTGATATGTTTGTCTTTTTTTTAAATGGATAATTTATATAACAAAATACTATTATGAAGTGAGGATTTAATAGGCGAACATTGTAAATCAGGGGGAGGATTCCATAATTTTTTTTTTGATGAATAGTCCTTTTCTATTAATAAAAATAGACTAAGAATACAATTCACAAAAAAGAGGTTGGGGGATTCCATAATTTTACTTGTCATTCTTTTAGAAAGTTGTTTTAGACTGGGATTTAATATGGGAACATTTTAATTTAGGGGGAAGGGTTCAATAATTTTGGTGGTTGTTCTTTTTGGATATGTTTTTTAAGATAAAATTATTTCAGTTGCCTTTTTTCCCCTTTGCTTTCATTCTTTCCCTTTTGCTTTCATTCTTTCACTATGATGATGGTCACAAATTATGATTCAAAATGTCGATGGAATGTTTTTTTCCTCACACAATCAATTCTAAAAACAATAATTGAAAAATGTTTCACAACAATTATACAAAATATCTAGATTGAAAACTTCACATTTTTTTAAATATGGACATCCTCTACAAGGATTAGGGGGTGTCTATTCTTTCAAGTTTGAGGGTTATGATCACGACCTCATCCCTTCTTCCATCCCTAATGAGCTTTTTAAGAACCTTTCAACTTCACATGTAGTATCAGATATTTTGACAAACACTTAAAAACAAAAGTTATTGGAAAAATTCAATTTCTTCATTCTAATATTTTAGAGGTATTTTTTTTTTTAAACTGAAAAATATGGCTATTATTATCATTTATAAATTAATGATTTATGCAAGAAAATTTAAAAATTGAGTTGTCTAATTTTATCATTTTGAAAATTAGATATTAGGTCGACATCGACAAATCTGATATGACATTAACATTTTTTTTGTTGAGGTGTTCAAATGACTCCAAAAAAGTCTAATCGAGAGTTGTGAGTTAAGTTATTTTTACCTGTGTGATAATGTGACATTACATTATTTTTTATGTTTCAGAATAAAGAATATATTTCACTTAAGTTATCACTATTCATCATGACCACTAATAACATTTAAATATTTCAAAATGTTATTACTATCCATGATGAGTACAATTAAAATGGTTACATCAAATAAATATATTTGCACATGTAAATTTGTTGAATCCAATGTAAGAAATCTAACAAGACAATTTGACAAACATAAATTAAATTTTCTCATTTTAAACATAATTGCCAAAAAAAATCTCTTCAATTATAAATTAGTGATATATGCAAGAAGATTTAAAATTTGAGCTTTCTAATTTCATCCCTTTCAAAATTTTATATGGTATTTTAAATCGTTTTCAAAATTTTATACCATTTTATTAAGAGAATCTTTTATTATATGACTACAGTCAAAGGTCTACATCAACAAATTTGATATGATAATCAACATTCTTTTTGTTGAGGTGTCCAAAATGACCTCCAACAATTCTAATTAATAGTTGTGCATTAAGTAATTTTTAGTGGTGTGATAATAAGACGTTACATTATTTGTTACTTTTCAAATGCAAGGAATATATTTCATTCAAGTTATTAGTACTCATGAGTTATCACTATAGTTATCACTATTAGTGATCAACATTAATAACTTTTACATAACAACTACTAAGGAGAGGGATCACCTAACTTTGATCTTATGTAGATATTTCTAATCACTAAAAGTTTTGCACAAAAATTAACGAGTCAAGTCCCCCACTTGCATCACTATGCATTTGTGTGAATATGTCCAAAATGATTTCCCACCTCTCATGCCCATCCTTATAGATAAAAAAAGATAAATGAGTGTGCACTAAGTCATATTTAATGGTGTGTTGATGTGGCATTATATAAATAGGCACTTTTTGAGATGTAGAGGAATCTTTTTTATTATAGGTATTGACATGACACATTCAGTGCTCCACTATAATGCTCATTTTGTCTACTTAGGATACAATTGTAAGTCCCTATTCCCTAATACTATAACATTAAAAGTATTTGCTATTAAATAAATAATTGCTATAACAACTATTGGAACATTTTAAGCCATAAGATATCTTCCTTATATTTTTTTTAATAAATAGATAAAATAATAATTCAACCTTAAGAAGATTATACATATGATGTTCTTCAAAATTATACTCAACTAAAGGGGCTTATTTGTAATATTTGATGAGTGTTTCGTAAGATTATAAGTATATGGGGATGATAATGTAAGTCATGTGTATAGTTTGATGTAATGAGATGAAAACATAAATGTGAAGCAAATAGGAGAAATTTAATTATTTGAATAACTCATTATATAAAATTAGAAACAAGAGGCACATTGTTAAACAATAATTTGAATTAATATAATAAACCTCCTAACAAATGATATTGGTAAAGTCTAATATTGAAACATCTATATTTAGCACAACTTATAACAATTTGCTTAGTTAAAAATATGGTTTATGCATGTAACATTTAAAATAAAATATGTAACAAGTTTGTAAAAAATATAATATTTCAACTTAGAATTGAAAAAATGTTTAATCACTAAATTAAAAAAAATAAAAATAAAAATAATAATAATCATCATCACCATCATCATCATAATCATAGTCATAGTCATAGTCATAGTCATAGTCATAGTCATAATCATAATCATAATCATAATCATAATCACAATAATAATAATTTAAAAATGGCTCCAGAGAGTTTCCATAGAAGGCCATTTGTACAACATGAGAACTGGAACTGCAATGGTAGGGCTCAACGACATTAGGCCTTCAACAAATAGAAGCAACAACAAGCTCCACTGGTTCCCTACACAGGATAGTCGAGTTTTCAAAATACACAAAACTCTCAATGACAACCTCATTGTAACGTCTGGGGGTATATCAATCATCATCTACACAAACCCTTTAATTTTAAATAGGTGGAACAAAAGTCCTGGAGACCAAAGATTCCTACGGTGTTGGGCCAACAACATGAGCAAGCTCCACACATAATTCAATCCACAATGGTCAAAATCCTCATTAAAAATAGGGAGTGGCATGACTCTATCTTAGAGTTGAGAGACAAAGCCTTCTTCATGAAATGGAGTGGACCTGGCCAACCTTGAAATTTACTAAAGACTGGGTCGTTCTGTACGAGGGATTTAGATGTATTATTATAACTTTACCCAATGGGTTTTACTTAATCATTTGTGTGAAAATAATTTTTTAAAAGCTCACATTATGGAAAATGGACCCTAAATGATGTAAGGACATAGATTCTACTTAAAACACTAAACCCCAATCTTCAACCCAACATCTGAAAGCATAAATGTAGTAACAATTTGGGTAAGACTTTGCAATCTTCCCCATGCATACTAGAACAAAGAAACTCTCAAGGTTATAGGAAATAAGTTGGGAGCCTTTGTTAAAATGGATCATGTGGTGGAGAAAAAAGACTTTAGTATGTATGCCAAAATCTATATCCTTTGGTTTGATGCACATTATTTGCCTGAAATGGTTGAACTCATTACAGAGGGCATGGTCTGGGAACAACCAGTTGAGGTGCAAATTGCCTTCCAATCATGCAAAAAATATATTGGGAAGGATCACTCATCGGATGCTTGTCCACATGCAAGTACAGGGAAAGGGCAAGGATTAGAGAGAGAAGCTCTTCATTATTACATCATTGAGTAGGAGGAAAAATATTGGAATGATGATCACACCTTTCTTAGACACATGCACAAATCTAGTCCTATTCAGAAACTGTTGGCTAGAGACTCAAATTATTCGGATGAGTTTCAACACTCTGGTAGTTGGGGTGATTTTCAAAATGTTCAAATCCTAGAAAATTTGATCATTGGTTTTAGGGTTTCCCCAAAATCCTTTGAGGTTTTCTCACATAGTGAGTCACATAAGTCTATTTATTCCACTCTACAAGATGTTATAGTTTTGAAGGACCCTTTTACTTTACTACATGATTACATTCTATCAATGAAGAATCTCATATCCTTAGAATCCTTAGACCTCCCTACAAGAGGGACAAGTACTGGCTGGGAGTAGAGTGACTTGGCCATTGATTTAATGGTCCCAATACTAGGTTTAGCACATGACTTGTTTTAGATTTGTTCTAGACATGACTCATATCCAAGCTCACTACTTCTGAATAGCTCTGACTTATGTAGTGCTCCTGTCTTTAAGGACAAAACAATGACATCCTTTAAAGACATCCAAATCTCCCTGATGCAAAGCCTGACTACATCATTTGCCTCAACTTTGGACAATAATGCCAGTGATAGTGTTGAAAAGTTGACTTCATCACTCAGGATGACTGGGAGGGGGAGGAAACCCTTGACCTTGAGGCTTTGATAGGACCTACAAAAAGTTATATCAATCAAACCTCTTCAAATAAAACTAAAGGTATGGGTGGTGAGAAATAGAAAAAAGGTTGAAAGAAAATTACTATTGGTGTAAATAAATATTTACTATTTACACTTTACTTAAGTTTACTTAGGATAATGTATATTCATATTAGTTGCCATGTAGACAACTGGGAGTTTTCATATTCATATGAGTTGTTGTGTAAACAACACATTAGTTTGCACTCCAATTGAGCACATGGTGTCTACTACATCTCTTTATGACATACACCTTGTATTCTTGTCCTTTCATTATTGCACATACATTCATGCACTATGGACAATATTCCACTCTTGGTGGACATGTACTTAGTTGTTATGCTTATCTCTTGTATGACTCCTAGACATATTGGTTGCCTTTATATACATGCACCCTCTATGATGTATTCATTTGAAATCCATTATCATTTGGTCATTATTGAGATTCTCATTTGATCATTTCTCATCTCTGTTGTGCTATCTCTTGTTTTTCTAGATCTTGGTGTTGCATTATTGCCTTAGACAAATTCTTACATGGTATTAGAGCCAAAGAAGCATTCATTGCATAGCCATTGGAGAGTTTTTTTTTTGCAAGTCAAGATTGGAGATTTTTGGTGCAAATCAGATGTTGGCATCACATTGAGAAGGTCCAAAAACCCCTAAATCAGCTCTTGTTTCATCCAAATCAGACATTTGAGGCAAAATCTAGAGTTATTTAATTTTTGGAGGTGCAACGATGGCGATTCAAGAAAAATAATTACAGAGGTGATTTTCAAACAATGATATCTCCCTCATTAGGACACATTTTTTCGAGCATTTTTTTTTTTTGGGGTAGAATTTTGTGATCGACACATTGGTGTAAGTTGTTTGTGATCTTTGGTCCTGGATTTTTCTGCAAATAGAAAAATTCATTTGGGCTCATATAGACACATTTTCAAGTGCTATTTTTTTTGAAAGTACATAATTTTTTGTCTACTTTTTAGTTCTAGTATCATTTTGGAAAAAATATAAGTTGACATAGTACTTTCAAAATTTGGTCTCATTTTGGCCTATTGGCTACTTGTACTTTGTGGATCCTTTAGAGATCTTGTGTCCTAATTGTATTGAGTCTTTTATTGCTTCATATTTTCTGTTGTAATAATCAAAAGTCCACTTTGGTCAGATTGAGCAAGTGGCACATGTATTGTACACTAAATATAAAGTTTGAAAGCATCTATTTTGGGGGTTTCTTGATTGTGTTCTTCAGTCTCTTTTGATATTGTGTTCTTTATTTTGCATTATGGGTTTTGCAAATTTAGCATCTCATAACTATGCTACATGAAAAGTAAAAATGGCAGAAAAATTGATGGGATTAGGTTTACTCATACATGTTAATGGCACTAAAATAAAACTTGATGATGATGTTGATAATCAAACTTAAAATGTCTTGCTTGAAAAATGAGATAGGGCCTTGGGAACCTTGTTTCAACATGTCTTAGATCCTATCAAATATCACATCAGAAATAGTAAGAATGCAAAAGAAGCTTGGGATAAATCAAAATCCTTATATGGGAAAGTAGATGAAGAAAGGGCCTACATAATTGAGAATAGCCTTCTCCAATTAGAGCCTAGAAACTTTAACACCATACACAAGTATCTTGCTCAAGTATAAGCCTATAGGGCACAACTTAAGGACTGTGGCGAACCCATTAAGGATGTGAAGTTGATCACACACATCATGACTCATCTTTCTCCTAATTACCCTACCTTTGTTTCAAGTAATAATACACACAAGTTGACAATGGGTGATGCCTTCACTAATCCTTCCTTTGAGTCATTTACAAGAATGTTGGTCTTAGAACAAGAAAAGTTGATGTGTATGGGATTTCTCCAATCTTATAAGTCCAAGGCCTTGGTAGCTAATAAAGGAAATCAAGGAGAACAAAGGGGTAATAATTCCAACAAGAAGCAAAAGTAGTGGAAGGCTAAGCCACAAGATGAAACACAACAATCTATCTCTACACAACAATCTTCCTCTCCACAAGGCAAGACTCATTCCAACAATAATAAGAAGGATTAGAACTTCAACAAGAAGGAAAATAAAATTCATGCATATGACAAGAAGAATGGACATGAAGAGCATTATTTCTATAAGAAAGATATTGATGAACTCAAGAATATTCTCAAGAATAATAAAATAAGTATACCTTCAAGAATGACCACTTCATCCTTTTCTTCATACTCAAATTTTGACAATGAAAAGGATCACAAGGGAAAAGGTCAAGCATTATTTTCTACTTCAAGTCAAGATTCAAGGAGATGGCTTCTAGATTTAGGGGCTTCTCATCATATGACATCTTCACATTCTATGTTTTCATCATTTTATCCTTGTCATACTCCACCTATTTTGATGAGAAATCATACTTACATGAATGTGATTTGGAAAGGAACTCTTGATATTCAAAGATGTGTTGTGTGTACCTCACTTAAGTCATAACCTTATTTCCATCTATTAGCTCACTCAAGGGGATACAAGGAGGACTGTGGAATTCACACTTGATTCAATTTTTATCAGAGACTTGGAGACTAGAGAGGTCGTTGCTACAGGGGTGGTTGATTATACATCTCGACTCTACTACTTCTCATATTTTGCTAATGATGATGATATTGATTCTTTAGTAAAATTTGATCACATTTTTGGTGATGACTCAGACATTTAGGAAGATTTTGGCTACTTGAACTTGGGTATTCTCACATGTGATCAAGTTCTTGAGCCATCCATTGCTTCTCCTCCTAGTAATATTGCATCTACTACTATTCTTGATGATGCTTGTATTCGCATAGCCATGGATTTAGGTGATTCAAAGCAACATGATATTCATTGTCTTCCTGATTCAGTTCCATGGGATGAATTTTTGATAGACATTTCTAGTTTGTTTGTGGAGTCCTACATTGCAGATTTGGGAGACACCATTGATGAAATTCATCTTCTCTTTAGTGAAGATGATCCTTCTTCACTTGTTGTGAGGAAACACTCTGATCCTCATCTTCATTCTCTACTTGATCAGTCTTTTGAGGTTGACATGATGGTATATCCTTTGATACAACAGTTAGAGGAGGTTACCTTCTCTTTAGAGTAAACACTTGAGTCTTTGATACATGTTCTACATTCATCCTCAATTGACCTCGACTTGTATTTTTTAGTAGAGTGACATAGTACACATGATTTGGAGGAGGCACATTTCAGTATTGACATGGGGACACTTGAGAGGGTTTAAGAGATTTCATATATTTTAAGGTTTCTTCCTACAGATGGGAGATGCTTCATTGATGCACCTTTGGTTCTATTTCTTCCTAAGGGGAGGAATGTTGTTCTACATTCATAGCACATTTTCTACATCGATCCTGGAGCATATACCATAGGCATACATTCTCCATTGAGGAGGGGCCATTTGGCCTCTCTTCCACTTTTTCTCTCTTATAGAGGGGATCTTTTCCTCACATGAGGTCTTCTTCTCTCTCATTTCATTTTATTGTACTTATCTCTCTTTTTGGAGGGGGGTTTTTCCCATGTGGTTATCCTTCTTACTTTGCTTTATGATAAATTGCATTGCATCTTTTTTGTAGTTTGTACATGGGTACCTAACATGACCTAGTAGTTGGGATCCATCTTGCATTATGATTTAGCTTTTGTGAGCTTAAATGCATTCCCCTAAGTTGCAGTTTGGGGGGGGGGGTGGTGTTGGTGTAAATAAGAATTTACTATTAATACTGCACTTAAGTTTACTTAGGATAATTCATATTCATATTAATTGTCATGTAGACAATGAGGAGTTTGCATATTCATGAGTTGTCATGTAGATAATACACTAGCTTTCACTCTCATTGAGAACATGTTTTATGCTACATCTCTTTATGATATACACTTTGTACTCTTACCCTTTCATTGTTGCACATAGATTCTTGCACAGTGGACGATAATCCACTCTTGGTGGACATGTGCTTAGTTGTTATGCTTATCTCTTCTTGTATGACTCTTAGACATATCAGTTGCCTTTACATACATGGACCCTCTATGATGTTGTTGGTGAAAAAATTGCTTTCCTCTTTTTAGAGTTAAATAACTTGCTCTACACCCAAGGTAGGAAACCAATTAAGCTCACAACAATTGGGTAGACATTTCTTTAACCATTTCCCTCTGAATTTTAAGAGGTACAACTCCCTCTAATAGATTATCAATGAATTTAATTTAACAATGTAGTAAAAACATGTGCACACTTTTATCAAAAAATGCCTAAGGATCTCTCGCATACTCTTGGGTACAAAGGTGAAATACACAATTTTCAGAGATAAAAAGAAATTGGGAAACTGAAAGTCTCCACAATATTGAACATAGCTTAGAAAAAACTAAGATACTTTAACAGCATGAAAAAAAATTAAAACTGAAAATGAGATGCACCAATTTCAGATAGTAATCAATGTCAACAAAGATCAACATAACAGTTCACAAAGTAATCGCAAACAATTGAGTTCAAACACAAAGTTCTGAACTATAATATGTATTGATAGATATATAAATAAAAATTTATAAGCCCAAAGTCTTAAAACAATGTTCACATATTATCCTTACTTTCCACTGCTTACTATTCAAAAAGGCCCAAATTAATACTATTGTTAAGATTCCCTTATCTCTCTCTAAAAGCTAACTCTTTATCAATTTTATGCCCCAACATATATAGTTTTCAAAATCTGATAGGCCTCCATCAAAACCCAACCATATTAGTTACAAATAGTTATTAAGTGTAAATAGTTAAAATGATTTAAAAAAAAAGAAAATAAAAAGAAAAACCGCATCGTAACTAAACTTCTTTGCCAAGTTTGTCATCTTCTGTCGTGGCTTACTTTACTAACTTCCAACTTTGGAAAGAGCTTGTGAATTCTTGAATTGTGTGAGAGTGCAAAATATTTAGGTTGAGCAACTTTTATTTGCAAGCATCTTTCTGCCACCTCAGCTCCTTGATCCTCCGGCTTTGCCTAGGCATGAGCTCCCTATTTAAGTACAACATAGAATCCATGTTAGCCATGGTGGTGAAATCTTGAGGGGTAGGATTGTCGTTGTCCTTGTTCTTGAATATGGTATCATGGAAACTCTTTGTCAAGGTCTCTGGATATATGTTTCCATCTCTAAACTATAGAAGGATTGATTATCTGCATGTCCTTTAGTATCCCTTTATGCATCTCTATGATCTCACACTCAATTGCACACATTTCTTCTATGACAGCTTTATATAGGGAGTCTTTCCAACTCATGTTACTTTTAAAAATGAAAAGAATGCATGGATCTACAACCTTCATGGGGTTTTTAGAGAGGAATATTATCACCCTATATTTTTCTACTTCATGCACTTGAAAGACAATCGCCTAGCATCGAATTTGATCCGTTTCCACAGAAGAATGAGAGTTTGGACTTCCCCTAGTAGCACCTCTCCCTTTGCATATGTGCTGGTAAATTCAAAAGTGAGTTTACCTACTTCCTTCTCTACAGATCCAACCCACTCATTTATTGCTTCTAAAAATAGTCTTCCCCTTTGCATATGTCTGAATAACTCCTGACTATCAGAGGAATTAGGGTCAAAATACTGTGGGAGCTGAATTAAGGGAAGAGCACAAACATTCATTAAAGAATCAATATATTCAACCATGGTGACAACCAATATTTTTAGTTCCCTCTTTTCATTGCCATCCTTTTCCAATTGACTCAACATATGGTCAACTGAGAACTTGAAGATCTAGTTGCCAGTGTCTCTCGTAAGAACCCCCAAATCTGTGGTGGTAACCTTAAAAACTCTAGCCTCTACTCCACCCGAACCCTCTTTTTGCCCATAGTTGGCCACTTCTATTGTTACCTTCCCTATGATAGGATCCTTGGTCAAATTTGCATCGCTCTTTACCTTCTTGTTCTTTGGAGTACGGGCAACATATTTGGTGACTATGTCTTTGACAAGCATAGACATAGGCTGAAAGTTGCATTTTTTATTCATAGAATTAGACAACTAGGGAGGAATGGTACTAGTAACTATTACCCCTTGGTTGATTCTAGGAGGGGTCATGAAGTTGGAGTGAACTTTCACATTACCTATCACCTCTGCATCTATCTCTTGATTATCTGATAGTGCCAGATCATCCCCTTTATTTTTCTCTTGATCCATAGGGTTGAGCCCTTGAACTTTCTTTTGAACCAACACTATAGACCTAGTTTTGGACCTAGTTTTGGGAGGCATCAATTGATTTGGTGGTACCACTTCTTTCTTCCACTTAACTGCTGAAATACAACTTGCAACATTGTATGAAAGGAGGATGTCAAAAATTAAAGATTTAGATAAAGAAACTTCCTTTGTGGGTCTTGCAATTTTCTCCTTGCTGGATGACTTGGTTCTTTTTTCTCTTAACCAATTATCTGTGCAGACCAATATGGATCTAATCCTGAGGTTTATGTCATCCTTCTCATCTTTGTTCCAATCAACCTTCGGTTGAATTTGTTCATTTATTTCTTCCCAACTTGGTTCAATAACATCTAAACTATCTTCAATAAGTCCCTCTAGTTTGAATGTCATCTTTAATGAGATGATCTGAGAAAATGTTAGCCTTGAGTGGTCTCTTTTAATGACCTCTTGTTCACTGTTGAAGTCTTCCTACAAATCTTTGAGGTGAGGCACTAGATGATGCTGGTCCTTTATACCAAGCACTAGTCTCGCAAAATTTTTATTATCAAAGTATCTCTTCCTTTGGTAGAACCCAAAATTTAAATTCAACAAGCCACTCCCAATTGTTGAGGCATTAATCATTGTGTTGCAAGCTAGGGAGCTGCGTTTAATGGGGAAAATAGACTCCCATATCTCTTCAAGGGTATTGCCCTTTACTACAGAGAACATTTGTTTGCAATATCGGTCTTTGAGCCTCTGGGGACATCCTCTGCATAGGGGCTTAACAAGACTAAGATGTACATTTCCCAGAAAAAACATCATGTACCCTCCTAAAATCTTCTAAGACTCTATCCTTCCTTAGTAAGGGATAATATTGATATATCGTTATGTCCCCACTCTAGGGTTCATGAGGGATAGAGGTAAGATTACTAGCACATGCAAGGAAATAAGTCAGATTGGAAGACATGTAAAACTCTTGTTTAGATGTCCGTGAGTGCTTGAGTTTCCTTCTTAATGAACTTGCTATCAACTCTTCCTCGTCTAGAAATGGTTTACCAATTAAAAAAATATCTATATAATGAAACATCCACTCTTTGAAAACCAAAACATCTATCGACCCCTTTGTTCTGTGCAACAAAACCATCAAGTCATGTATATGGGATTTCATATGATCTTTAGTGATTACTTTAGGAAGTCTTGGACCTCCCTAATAAAATGTTTCTATCCATTTTCTAGGCATTTTGATGCATTATTTTGAGGGGTCCTCTTAGTATTAACCCAAGGACTAGGTAGGGTTGAAACTAGTAAAGGCATATTCTAGAAACTTCACGACAACTGATATGGTTTATCTGGTGATAAACAACAAGGGTTCTCCATTTTAGTTCAAGATGCTTAGTTTTTACATCATAATGGTCTATACAAAATTGGAGTAATTTTGGACATAGAAATGCAGGAGGGAAGGTGAATGCTTCAAGGAGACCACTTGTGAGAACTTCCACACATTCTTTATCCTCATCTTGCTCAAGGAATCTTTCTCGTAGTTTCTCAACCACAACCCCCATCAAATTAGTATACAAAATTATAGGTTTCTAGCATTCAAGACTAGAGGTCTTTCTGAAAACATGCATGATAAACTTCATTCTTTTAAGAGAAAAATAAGTTTTCCAAACCTTTCTCCTGAAAGAAAAATGATATTACAAAAGTAGAAAGGAAAGATTTGTCTACTCTCACCTGTAAACCACTGAATAATCAAAATACTTCTCTTTCTTCTCTCTTTGTTAAGCTCTCAATTTACCATGAAGCAAGATCAAGACAAATGAGTTTCAGACTTAGTTTTAAAGAAAAAATAGCATACCGGGGAAAGTATTGTCGAATGATGAGGTTTTTATGGTGATATTATTGTAGGCCAATACACATTCTTGAAGGAGTCATGATGTTCCTTCATTAAATTCTTGCTTGAGGGAAGTATCTTAACAATCATTAGTATCCTCCTAACAATGCGATTTATCCTTCAAAATAAAAGATTTGGCTCTTTTCACATACACTGCCAACCTATCACCCATACTAAGAAGAAATTTTTCAGAGGGAATACTTACATCATCTTCAGGATGTCACCTTTTAAACCTTTGAGACAACTTTCATGTTAAACATCATTCACCTTCTCAAGTGTTGATGCCTAGTGTTAGAACTACTTTGAAGTACTTTGAACCAAGGTTCAAAGAAGTTTGAAGTGGTTAAGAGAAAAAACAATGACGCACTTGGTAGGTCCCACCTGCAAGACAAAAAATTAGTTCAAAAATCTTTGGTTGTACCATTTTGAACTACTTTGAACCAAGGTTCAAAGAGGTTTAAAGAGTTTGAAAATAACTTCACAAGGATTTCACAATGACGTTAGACTTCTGTGGCTAAGTCAAAACAATATTTGGGGGGGCGGGGGACCATGCATGACTCAAAAGGTGAATTTCGACAAACAAGGAGAAAAACAAAGGATTAATCATGGCAACTCAATAACTAGGGCTAACAGGGGCTCTGATTGTGGACTACATATGTGGAGTACACAGAGAACTTAGATAATTGGGAATAGAAATTGACTAAAAGGGAAAAATAGAAACAAAAAGATTGAATAGAAAAACAACAGAAGCAAAGAATATGTACAAGAGGGAAGGACACACATAAAGAATTATAGTTTGAGAAATTTTAGGTCCTTCCCATTGTAATTGGAGGGAAAATGAGTACCACTTAGATAACTTAAGAGGAACACATTTGAACCAATGACCTCTTATATGATAAAGGGGCCTTTACATAAAGAATCAAACCTGCCATGTGGTCCCTTTGGTTCCCTTCTATCCCACAATAGAACTTCATCGCCTTTCATGAAGTTGCAAGCCTTGGCTTTCATGTCAATTTTTTTTAAAACCTTCATTTGGTTTTCAATGATGTGATCTACCAACTTATTTGTTTCTTCTTCAAATTTGGTTAGGTACATTACCCTTTTTTCTAAAGAGTGCTGAAAAAATGGATCTTCGATCATCGATTGTACCTTCACCACTGACAATTCTAGTAGTAAGGGTACTTTCTCTCCCACTCCATACACTAGTTTGAATGGAACCAATCCAATAGCCCTTTTTGGTGTGATATGGTCAGCCCATAATGCCTGATACAACTTCTTGTGCCAGTCTCGAGCACTGTCACTAACTTTTTCATTATTGTGAGTAGGTTTTTATTGTTGGATTCTGCCTATCCATTACCCTAAGGCAAGTAATATGAAGAGTGAGCCAAAGATATGATATGCTCATAAAAAAAATCAAAATTTATTTAGAGGAGAAATATGTGGTGTTATCTGCAACTATTTTTTACGGGACCCCAAATTTGAAAAAAAAAAAATTCACCAAGAAATCGCACACCACTTGAGAGTTTTCACTCTTTGTAAGGATTAACTCCACCCATTTAGTGAAGTAATCCATTGCTATCAAGATATAGATATGATTGGCACTAGATGGAGAGTTCAATGGGCCTATAAAGTCTATGCCCCACTAGTGGAAAGGCTTGTCCATCACTACATGCTTTAAAGGCAATGCCCCAAGCTGAGGATGGCCAGTGAAAAGTCTACAGTTCTCACAATTTTTGATGTACAAGTATGATTATTTGAACATCCTTGGCCAATAAAAATATTTTCTAAGGATCTTGAAGGTAGTCACCGTGGAAGAGAAATTCCCACCACACACATTGGAATGATATAGCTTCAATAATTTCTCTTGTTGTTCACTATCCATGTATCTCAGGAAAGTTCCATCAATCCCTCTCTTGTAAAATTTACCTTGTGAGATTACATACTTAGCCATCTTTAGCCTAAGGTTGCATTTCTCTTTGTAATTCAAGTCTTTAGGGCATTCACCGTAGGTCAGATGGTATACCACATTCGAGTATTAGGGATCAATTGAGCTGACCAGTAAAACTTTGGGAACATCACGTGTCTCTTCTTGCACTGGTTCCTTGCTTTCTACTATTAACTTGCACAATCCCTGCCCCTTGACTAGATTAGTGGGTTTAATAGTGAGGTCATACTCTTGAATTCTAGCTATCTGTACTGCTCTTTTATTAACTCCAATTTCTTGCCAAGTCAACACACTTCTGACTGCAATCTCTGATACATATATAGTTGAGTGCAATGTAGAATGTAATTTTTGACTTGCTTTAATGCTTTAACCACAAAAAACACATGTTTTTTCAACTTGAGAGTAATTTACTTCATGGTTTTTTAGAGGTATACTTATAAAAGAGATAGGAGCTTCTTTATCTAGATCATTTTTTTGAGTCAGAATTCTAGATAGGGTGTTTTATGAGGTGTAGTAGTATATGATAAAATCCTTCTTAAAGTCGGAGCTAACCAAGATTTGGCATTGGAAATGGTTGTCTTGATGTCTTCAAAAGCCTTCTTCCCTTCCTTGAGCCATTTGAACGAACATTTCTCGCTCATCATACTTAGCATGTGTCTTACCTTCTTTGAGATCTTGGGCACAAAGCTTCTCAGAAAGTTTATTTGGCCAAAGAAAGATTCCAGATCACTTCTATTTGTAGGTAATAATAGTTGTTGAATTTCTTTAATTCTATTAGGGTTAATCTTTATCCCTTCTTAGAAACAATATGTCCCAACAGTTTACCTTCTTCTACAAAGAAAATTGATTTTTAAGGGTTCAAAGATATTCCATGCTACCTTCACCTACTTAACATCACTTCAAGATCTCTCAAATGGTGTTTTATCCTATTAGAATATACGGTCAATTCATCTAGGTATATCAAAATGATTTTATACTGTAGATCTTTGAAAGAAGAGTTCATTGCCCTCTGGAATGTTGCTCCTGTGTTAATCAGTTTGAAAGGCATTCTGTTGTAAGTGTAAGTATCCCAAGGGGTGATAAAGGTCATCTTATGCTGGTCCTCTTGAGATACACTTATTTTATTATATCCCAAATAGTCATCAAGCATTGACATGACATCAAATCCAATGACAGACTGTAGGACATGCTCCATTGTTGGGAGTGCATAATTGTCTTTCAGTCTGGCTTGATTAAGATTCCTAAAATCTACACCAATCCTTATTTCATCATTCTTCTTCCTTACAAGCACAATATTGGCTATCCAAGTTGAATGATGAATAAGGTAGATAATTATGGCCTTTAGCATCTTCTCCACCTCTTTTAGTATGGCCTCTAACACTTTTGGATTGTAATTCCTAAGTTTTTGCCGATATGGAGCCACTCCAGGCTTCAAGGGTATATGGTGTCTCAACTCCCCGTTCCTAATTTTTTAAAAATCTTCATACCCCCAAGAAAAAACATCTCTGTATTTTACTAGCAAGCTTTTTAGATTGTCTTTTTCCCTTTTGGAGCAGGTTCTTTCGATCGAGATCCATCTAGGGTCACCCTCATTTACCAATATCAATTTTATCATACTCCTTCAACACTTCATTGCAAGCTATATCTCTTTTGATGGCACTATCATCTCTCCACCAAAAAAGTTGTTGAAGAGAAACCAATCCCTTTGGAATTTTGCTTCCTTTCAATTGAATTACTATGCTAGATTCACTTAGCTATTTATCAACTTCTTTACCATCTTTCTCTAATCCTTCAAAATACAAGTTAGTAACATTTTTAGACACATCCAATAAAGTCCTTCAACTATGAGTCAATATCAAAGACTTTCCAATGATCCACATTATTTGGTACACTTGGTCTATAAATAATTTCTATTCTCTAAGTGTTAGTTTTAAAGTTAGGATGTGGTAAGAGCAAAGAAGTAGAGACTGCCAAAGATTCAGCTCTAGAATTTTGAGATCGAGGGACAAACTCGATTGAGAAAGAATCAAAAGATTCTAACTCATCCCAAACCAAATTCCTGTAATGCTTTAATCTATTAGTTTTTTTTATAGAAAATTGGTTTTGTACCTATTTCATGATTAGTTCAACATCCCCCTTTCCTATCAGCTCCTTTATTCCTCTTGATTTGGCCTCTTGCAGTCTGAACAACAAGGCTTCATATTCTAATGTGTTATTGGTATTTTTGAAATCCAATTTGAATGAAAAAAGAAAAGGCTCTCTTGAGGGAGAAATCAAAACTACTCCAACACCAGATCCCGAGTTGGAACAACTACCATTGAGTTCCATTGTCCATAGTTTCTTTTCCTCAGAATCATCAGTAATTACCTAAGGTTGGCTATTGTGAAGAATCACATAATTCCCAAAGTGAAATTCCTCATAAAATATTTGAGCCTTGGGATTATCTAAAGGTACCATAGTATATTTGTTTTTTGGTTCTAGTTCCAAGTTTATCTTCTTTTTTACCATGGGAATCAATGCTTTAAACCAATCCATTTTAATTTTTCCTCCCACATCTTTGCAAAAAGTTTTGCTCAATGACATTCCATAGCTAGCACGGATATATGCCACTAAAATTTTTAATTTTAATCTGTTGTCTGGGCATGCAGTGAGGAAAAATTGTATGTCTTTAACCTATCCTGTGAGTGGCACTTGCTTTCCATCCATGGAGTAAAAATGGCCAAAGGTTTTTGTAAGGGGGAGTCGAAGGGATTTAGCAATAGGGGATAGTATGATATTATCATAGGCTCCTGAATCAATAATATAGTTTCTAAGTTTCTTCCCATTCAAGAACAAGGATATGTAAAAAGGGTTAGGTTTATTTTCTTCTACTTCACTTTTCACAACATGGATACAAGGCCCAACATTAGGTTCTTATGAAGCACCTTTTGATACAAAGGTGGGTCTCTTAGGGACCATTGATACTTCAACTACATGAGATTCAATGAATTGAGCTCTTGAATGTGGTTCCCTTTTTACATACTAAATTGATTTGTCTAATTCTTTGGGGTTCATCCTAAGGTATTCAATTGGGGAAATAGAAATGACAAAGTTTATACAGTATTCAAAAATATCAAAAGCATAAGAATTGGTAGTTGATTATGTTCTAGATAGAATTTTGAAATCTACAATTTTAGTGTTGTTGGGAGAGTCATTATGCATTGGATCCTTCCCTTTAGAGCCTGTATCAACAACATTAATACTTGTGCTAAATTTTTGACTCCTTTGATTTTGAGTGATAATACTACATGTAGGGTCTTGCAATGTCACCAAAATATCTCCTTCTCTCTCTGAATCAGATTCATACTCCAAGAAATAAGAACCAAAACTTTCAGCTTTAGCTCCTTCACCTTCCACTAGGTGTTCCCCAATAATGACATCTCTTGTTGCATTAAGTTGGACACATCTCAACCAATCAGGACATGTCTAACCATCATGGTCCATGGTTAAGTGAAAAGAACACATGGTTTCCTTGGGAACCTCTTCAATTTGTAGCCTTTGTTGAGGTGTGGTCAGAAAAGGAGTTTTCCCATGACCCAAATGATGTTGCCTTTGACTAATGTCTTGGTATGGGGACTGGTAAGGTGTATCAGCTTTATTTTGTTGTCTTTTGAGCATTTTCATACCATTCATCAACCTTCGCATAAAAGGACCAATAGGAGTAGACATAGAGGTGACCCTAGATGATTGCACTTCTTTCTTCCATTTACCTGCCATAATTAGGACATCCTCTAGCTAAATGGCTTGTCTCTGAGCTATGGCTAGATTGACTACTGCATCTTTTAGAAATGAAAAATTATGCTAGGAAAAACAACATTCACAAAGAAGATCTTTTGGTTCTCGCCATTAGGTCTGGAGGCTACAAGAGTCCTCTTTAACAACCTATTAAATTTGGCCATGAACTCCCTCATAGGTTCATGAATTTCCTTTTTCAGTTGACTCAATTGAAGTAATAGAGAACATTCGTTATCATGGGTTTTAAACCTAGTCTCAAAATCTATTTTCATATTATCCCAACTAGATATGGAATGTTGAGGCAAATGGTTGAACCAGTCGGTCGCTGCATTGGTGAGCACCTAGACAAAAATTCTCACCGCTATCTCTTGAGTGGGTAGACTGATAACACCACATGATATGTGAAAGGTACTCAGGTCACCATCAGTAGAATCTTTTCCATCATCACTGAATTTGGGTAGGATCTCAATTGTGCCTTTGGGTAAAGCAATAGGATTCACCTTGAGATTCAGGGGTCCTATATTTTGTCCCCAAGGTTGATTAAAAACCACATTTGGAAGTCTAGAATTCAATGGTCAGATACTAATGTAAGAAGGGATTAAAGTTCTTGGTGGAATAAGAGATTGTACAAGAGTTGAGACATGAGAAGATTTAGGGAGAGGGTCTGCTACAAGATTTGGTCCTCCTCTTTCCTGGGGTATTAAAATCAGGGATAAAATTTAGGTTTTTTCAGAGGTTCAAATTTCTTGTCAAGAATTCCTTTATCTCTCTCACCTCTATCTTTTATCAGCCGAGCTTGAATTTATCTAGTCTGTTCAAGGTCTTGTCGGGGCTTGGGCAAGTCTATCTACCACTATCGCCTCCTGAACTATAGGTAAACCCATTAAAGTTTTAACACAATCTTCTTCCCTCTCTAAAACCCTAAGGACTTGCTAGAATTGTTGATTGCTCCGTCAATATTTCCAAGCGATGGAAGTCATGTCTGAGTTTATGTCTTCTTGTGTATCCAGAAAACCTAAATTTGGCTACAAAATAAGAAAAACATCATTATGTGGTAGAACCATTATGGTTCATTATCAATCTGAATAGTTTAATCCTTTTTCAAGAGACTTCCGAGTAGAATCGCCAAAAATATGTTGGTGAATAGATTGTTTCCTCTTTTTAAAGTTAAATAACTTGCTCTACACCCAAGGTAGGAAACCAATTAAGCTCACAACAGTTGGGTAAATGTTTCTTTAACCATTTCAGTTTGAATTTTAGAGGTACAACTCCCTCTGATAGATTATCAATAAATTTAATTTAATAATGTAGTAAACACATGTACATAGTTTTACTAGAAAGTACCTAAGGATCTCTCATGTACTCTTGGGTACAAAGCTGAAATACACAATTTTCAAAGATAAAAACAAACTAAGAAACACAAAGTCTCCTCAATACTAAACATAGCTTAGGAAAAAATGCGATACTTTAACAACATGAAACAAAATTAAAATTGAAAATGAGATGTAACAATTTCAAGTAGAAATCAATGTTACCAAAGATCAGCATCATAGTTCACAAAGTAACCACAAGCAACTGATTTCAAACACAAAGTTTTGGACTATAATATGTATTGATAGATATATAAATAGAAATTTCTAAGCCCAAAGTCTTAGAACAACATTCACATATTATCCTTACTTTCCACCGATCACTATTAAAAAAGGCCCAAAGTAATACTACTATTAAGATTCGCTTATCTCTAACTAAAATCTAACTCTTTATATGTTTTATGCCCCAACATATATAGTTTTCAAAATTCAATAGGCCTCCATCAAAACCCAACCGTCTCAATTACAAATAGTTACTAAACATAAATAGTTAAAGCGGTTTTAAAAACAAGAAACCAAAAAGAACAGCTGCTTCATAACTAAACTTCTTTGCCAAGTATGTCATCTTCCATCATGGCTTGATTTACCAACTTCCAACTCTAGAAAGAGCTCATGAATTCCTGAATTGCATAAGAGTACATATTCTTTGGGCTAAGCAACTTTTATCTGCAAGCATCTTTCTACCACGTCAGCTCCTTGATCCTTCTACTTTACCTAGGCATGAGCTCCCTATTTAAGTACAACATAGATTCCACGTTGGCCATGGTGGTGAAATCTTGAGGGGTAGGACTGTTGCTATCCTTGATCTTGAATATGGTATCATGGAAAGTCTTTGTCAAGGTCTTTGGATCTTTATTTCCATTTTCAAACTGTAGAATTTTGGTAGGATTGATTATCTGCATGTCCTTTAGTATCCCTTCATGGGTAAAAGCACAAACCTGTGTCACCTTTTATAAAGAAACGCGATATCAGTTCAACATTAATGACAAAAAATACGGTATTTGTGTTTAAAATATGAAGATGATGTAAACTGATGAAATGTGTAGAATTGGATGAATTTTATGTCTATAATTTTTATAAATTTTTTGAGTAAGAATTTATTCATTTTATTTTATTTTGAAGTCCCTTTTTTAACTATAAAAAATATAGGGTGTAGTTCTCGTCAAACAAGTATATGCAAATTATATTTTTTTGTTCTAATTTGAAAATATGTTATAGACGATATGTATAGCTATTGAACAAAAAAAGAAATAATTATTTTTGATATATATTTTCTTTTTTATAAGTATTCAAGTTTGATCTTATCAAAATCCAACAATTTTTTCCTCCCATCAAAACTTCCCTATCAAATCTCTACCTTCTTGAAAAAAATTACATATTCGTGAAGAGGATTCTCTCCTATAGAGATAAATATAATTTTTTAATTTTTTTGATATGATTTACTATATTTTTCCTTTTTTGAGGGAACATCTTCTAAAATGTTAAAATGTCGACTTATAATATTTTGAGATTATAGCATATTATAACTAATCAAAACACTCAAAATTTTATATAATGATGATATTGAATCTGAGATCTATAAAAGGGTATTTTAAGTTTTTGAAAAAAATTGAGTTTTGATAGAGAAATGAGATTTGACCAAAACAAGTTTTGGTATCATAAACAGTGACACAAATATGTGCTTTTACCCTTATGTATCTCTGTGATCTCACACTCAATTGCACACATTTCTTCTATGGCAGTTTTATATAGGGAGTCTTTCCAACTCATGTTACTGTTCAAAATGAAAAGCATGCATGGATCTACAATCTTCAGAGGGATTTTAGAAATGAATTTTATCACGCCATATTTTTCTGATTCATGCACCTAGAAGACAATCACCTGGCATCAACTTTGATCCATTTCCCACACAAGAACAAGAGTTTGGACTTCCCCAAGTAGCACCTCCCCCTCTGCATATGTGGTGGTAAATTCAAAAATAAATTTACTTCCTTCCTTTGCTACAAATCCAACCCACTTTTTTATTGCTTCTAATAATAGTCTTCCCTTTTGCATATGTTTGACTAACTACTAACTATCAAAGGAGTTCGGGTCAAAATAATATGGGACTTGGATTAAGGGAAGAGAACCAACATTCATTAAAGAATCAATATATTTGGCCATGGTAATGACCAATCTTTTAAGTTCACTCTTTTCCTTTCTACCCTTTTTCAATTAACTCAACATATGGTTAGTTGAGAACTTGAAGATGTGGTTGCCAGTGTCTCTAGTAAAAACCTCCAAATCTATGGTGATAACCTTAAAATCTCTAGCCTCTACTTCACTTGAACCATGATTTTTCCTATCAATGGCCACTTCTGTTATTGCCTTCCTTGTGATAGGATCCTTGGTCAAATGTGCATCGCTCTTTACCTTCTTGTTCTTTGGAGTACAAGTAGCATATTTGGTGACTATGTCTTTGACGAGCATAAACACAGGCTGAAAGCTATGTTTCTTATTCATGGAATTAGACAACTAGGGAGGAATGGTATTAGCAATTGCTACCCCTTGGTTGGTTCTAGGAGGGGTCATAAAGTTGGACTGGAATACATTCATAGTACCTATCACCTTTGCATCCATCTCTTGATCCATAGGGTTGAGCCCTTGAACTATCTTTTGATCTGACACTACAGACCTAATTTTGGACCTAGTTTTGGGAACCATTAGTCAATTTGGTGGTACCACTTCTTTCTTCCTCTTAACTGCTGAAACACAACCTGCAACATTGGATGAAAGGAGGATTTCAAAAATTAAAGATTTAGTGAAAGAAACCACCTTTGTGGGTCTTGCAATTTGCTCCTCGCTGAATGACTTGGTTCTTTTTTCTCTTAATCATTTGTCTCTGCAAGCCAATATGGATCTAGTCCTAAAGTTTATGTTATCCTCCTCATCTCTATTCTAATCAACTTTGGGTTGAATCTGTTCATTGATTTCTTCCAAACTTGGTTCAATAACATTTGAACTATCTTCAATAAGTCCCTTTGGTTTGAACTTCAGCTTTAATGAGGTGATATGAGAAAATGTTAGTCTTGAGTGGTCTCTTTTAATGACCTGTTGTCCGCTATTGCAGTCTTCCCACAAATCTTTGAGGTGGGGCACTAGCTGAAGTTGGTCGTTTATACCAAGCACTAGTCTCGCAAAATTTTTATTATCGAAGTCTCTCCTTCCTTGGTAGGACCCAAAATTGAAATTCAACATGTCAATCTCGATTGCTGAGACATTAATCACTATGTTACAAGCTAGGGAGTCGAGTTTAATGGGAAAAATGAACTCCCGTCCCTCTTTCGGGAGATTTTCCTTTACTACAAAGAACATTTGTTTGCATACTTCAACCATGAAAAAATAATCTAAAGCATATCAGGGGAAACTTAATGGATTCTTCTTCAAAACCTCGTATTCTCAGACTGATGAACAGTGCTCCCCTTAAAACCATAAACTCATAGCAAAAACAAAGAAACAACAATAATTACAAAATAAAATTTATGTATAGCTTATTTGCATCATAAATGCGAAATTATAGAATTCATAAGTAAAATATGCTAACCCACATGGGCGCCTTCAATACAGTTTTATGCAAGACTAAGCTATGAACTACCAACTAGAGCTATCCTAGACAATGTTTGCGCTTTTCTTAAATAGGCAACTTTATTTTGCTTGGGAAGGTTCTAGATGCTCAAGCTTAATACCTAAAGGCGATAGACCCTAACAATAAGTCGGCTAAATACATTTTTGACAAATTATTTTAGAAATTTTGGTAGCCCAACTTTCGAAGGCCATAACTCTTGTACCATTTCTCTGATTGGCTATTATAACCATATTTTGGAAATGCCAGCTCATGATCTAGAGGATTAGAATGACGTAAGTGCCCTTCCATCAAGTTTTCAGACTTCATCTGGGCACTCTAAGGCCTCCAAAAGTGAGCTTGAAGATTTATCTGCAAATTTTTCCATCAAAAATCCACAATAACTTCTCTGATACTTAAGCTGGACCAATGAGATTTTTATGGTAGGCTTATAATTCCAAAATGAACCTTTATGTAGAAAATGAGAACATTTCAAGCTTGTATGACAAACTTACTAAAAATAGCAAGTTCCTATAAATAGTAACCACACTGAAAAGAAAATATTTTTGGGTGATGCAAGATTGCTCTTACACCCAGGATGCTCTTGCATCATGAACCTAGGGAACTGGATGTAGAAACTTCCATAGGTTTGACTTAGTCTTTGAGCCTCTAGGGACATCCTTTGCATAGGGGCTTTAACAAGACTAAGGTTTACATTTCCTAGAAAAACATCATTTACCCTCCTAAAATCTTCTAACACTCTATCGTTCCTTAGTAAGGGACAATATTGATATATCATTATGTCCTCACTCTGGGGTTCATGAGGGATAGAGGTGAAATTACTAGAACATGCAAGGTAGTAAGTCAGATAGGAAGGCATGTAAAACTCTTGTTTAGATGTTTGTGAGTGCTTGAGTTGCCTTCTTAATGAAATGGATATCAACTCTACCTAGTCTAGAAATTTTTTACTAGTTAAAACAATATCTATATAATGAAACATCCACTCTTCAAAAACCAAAACCTCAACTGACCCCTTTGTTATGTGCAACAAAACCATCAAGTTGTGTATATGGGGTTTCATATGATCCTTAGTAAGTTCTTTAGGAAGTCTTGAAACTGCCCTATAATTTTTTTTGTCCATTTCTTGGACATTTTGTTGTGTTATTTTGAGGGTCCTTTCGGTATTGAACCAAGGACTAGGTAGGGCTGAAACTAGCAAAGGCACATTCTGGCAACTTTAGGACATACAATATGGTTTCTCTGGTGATAGACAACACGGGTTCTCCATTTTTATTTAGGATGCTCTTAGTTTTTACATCATAATGGTCTATAAAAAAATGGAGTAATTCTAGACTTAGAAATGCAGGGGTGAAGGCGACTGCTTTGAAGAGACCACTTGTGAGAATTTTCAAACATTCTTTATCCTCATCTTGCTCTAGGAATCTTTCTTTTAGCTTCTTAACTGGAACTTCCATCAAATTAGTATAAAAAATTATAGGTTTTTGGAATTCAAGACTAGAGGTGTTTTTGAAAAATGCATGATAGGCTTCATTCTTTTAAGAGAAAAATAAGTTTTTCAAACCTTTCTCCCAAAATAAAAATGATATTATAGAAGCAGAAAGGAAAGATTTTTCAACTCTCACCTATAAACCGTTGAATAATCAAAATACTTCTCTTTCTTCTCCCATTGTTCAGCTCTCGATTTACCACAAAGTAGGATAAAGAAAAATAAGTTTTGGACTTGGTTTTAAAGAAACGCTAGCATATCGGGGAAAGTGTTGTTGAATGATGAGGTTTTTATGGTGATATTATCACAGGCTACTAAGCATGCTTGGAGGAGTCATGATGTTCCATTATTAAATTCTTGCTTGAGGGAAGTGTCTTTACAATCATTATTATCCTCCTGACAACATGATTTATCCTTCAAAATAAAAGATTTAGTTCTTTTCACTTACACTGCCAACCTGCCACCTGTACTAAGTGGAAATGATTTAGAGGGAATGTTTACATCATCTTTAAGATGTCACTTCTCAAACCTTTGGGACAACTGTCATGTCAAACATCATTCACCTTCGCAAGTGTCGATTCCTAATGTTAGAAATGCTTTGAACTACTTTGAAGCAAGGTTCAAAGAGGTTTGAAGTGGTTCAGAAAACCAATGATTCACTTGGTAGGTCCCACCTGCAAGACAATAGTTAGTCCAAAAATCTTTGGTTGAACCACTTTGAACTACTTTGAACTTGTAAAGATCTAAAAATTCTATAATATGTCAAAGTTAGTTTATGTCTTATTCTTATACTTTAGAGTATAATCTTCAATGTTCAGACTTGTTTGAATTAATACTTATAAATCTGGAGATATTTTTTGTATCTGCAAATTTTGTAGAGGGCAGAGTTGATCAAGGAGAAAACTTTTAATTGTTTGTGTGTCCTTGAACTTCAACCACTCCCTACATAAGTTTAGAACCAAGGGGCATGTCCTTACAAAGGACATGTCCCTTCCAATGTCAAAATAAAACCTTCTTCTAAAGATCGACAACTTTCCAAGAAGAAAAGTTCAGTTCCCAAACTAATCAAGGAGATTAGTTAGTTACAAAATAGTTACTTCAAGATTGGCGCCAATCCCTATTAGGAGGATAAGACCATATAAATAGAGACTTTAGTAATGATTAAGAAAGAACATATTAGTAAGATATGTAATTAGATCAATACATTATAAAGTTATGGAATTAACACTCCCTCTTAACTTGATAATCATACTGCGAGATATCATATCTAGCAACATAATTAAGATGAACAAGCAAGAATTGATACTCTATATCTATCTAAATCTTCTTAGAATGTGGTATCATTGAACACATGATACAATGTCATATTACTAAACCTGTGATATGACATATCACTAATTCTAGCTATAATAGTATTGCAAAGAATACAATATACATGATAAATCTGGAGAATAACTAAATTTTTCATTTATCCAAGTTGTGACTCATAGGTACTGGTATTCCTATATCACAACATGATCTCGAGTTAAGATCTATTAGGAATAAATTTTCTCAACCTTGGATAATTCCTATTCTTATTAATTTTTTTGTAAATGTATTTTTTTCAAATAATGTAATTAAGCGCGAGTGTACATGTTTAGTTTGCATGTTGATGTGTCACTCCACTTGCATGTGTCTACATCTTGAATAATGTATAAGGAGATCATGACTAAAATAGTTATGACGAATTCCTATGATGTGTAAGAGCTATCTTTGGAACATATGATGATGGGTGAAGACGTGAAGACATGTGGCAATTGATCATTGAGTACTGTACACTTGAGTCTCCATCTAGCGTGCGGGGTTCGGGAAATCACCTTGGAATTTTTTTTGGATTCCTACTTTTTTGGAGAATGGTAAAACCCTAATATAGTTCTTCTTTGAAAGTTTCCCTAAAAATGGAAAGCACATGATATAAGCATTTTTAGGGTTGTAGGTAGGAGAGAGTGAAAGTGTATTGTTGGTAGTGTTTTACTGTGACTGGATTTGTCTTTTGTGTCCTGAAAGAACTTGCATTGCAAGTGTGTTGTAACCTTTGTGTTGAGGATAATACATTGTGCAGGTTTTGGAGGGGTGGGGTTGTTTTATCAAAAGGTTTTTCCCCATCGACATATCTTTGGGTTTATGTATTTTCTTTCTCTATCTGTTTTATGTATTTGTGGTTGACTACAATATTATTGTTTACATAATATCGAATCTATACAATACCTTCCTTAAGGGATTAGTGTGTGAAGTTATTTCCACACTTGAGTTTCCTTACAAAATCTACTTGAATATAGGATAAAATTTGGAGAATAATGAAATTCTTCCTTCATCCAAATTGTGACTTATAGGCATAACAATGTCTATATCACAATGTGATCTTGAACTCATCTGGATCTAATAGTAGTTCCCTACTATTTAACACATTATCTAAGAGATTGTCATCTCTCATAATGTCTTTTATACAAGTATTAATTATCTCAGAGATCATCACCTCTTAAATAATGAATACAAATGGTGGAGTCCGTAAAAATCAATCGCTTGACAATAAAATTATTTTATTAATAATTTAAAGAATACAAAATTTTATAATTCAACCATAACAAGTATTTTCTTGAAGTGATCTATCTTCACTTGAGAGAGAGGTTTGGTAAGAATATCTATTGTCTAATTTACAGTACAAATGTATTCTAGTTTTATAGTATTCCTATCTACCATATCTCTAACATAATGGTAATGAATTTCAATATGCTTGGACCTATCATAGAAAATTAGATTCACAACCAGCTTGATAGAACTCTAATTATCATAATGAATAATCGTAGGATTCATGGCTTGACCAAGTAATCCCACAAGTAACTTTCTAAGCCAAACTGCCTTTTGAGAGGCCATTGCTACTACAATGTATTTGACTTCTATGAAAATCTATGCTACTGGAGACTACTTTTTGCATATCCATGATATCATTGCTGATCCTAAACTAAAACAATATCCTAAAGTACTTTTTCTATCCTTAACACTTCCACCCCAATCTGAGTTTGTGAATCCATGTAAATCCAAGTCAACTTTCTTATATTTGAGCCCAAGGTTAAGAGTGTCTTGTAAGTATCTCATAATGTGTTTGTACAACTAGGTGAACCTCCTTTGGCTCACACATAAAGTAACTTAAGGCATTAACAACATAGAAAATATTAGGTCTTGTATTTACCAAGTACATAAGGGACCCAGTCATCTATTAGTAGAGAGTAGAATCTATGGAAGGTGATTCCATTGCTGCTTCTTTAAGTTTATGTAGATTAGTCTCCATTGGAGAAGACATAGACTTGCAGTTCCACATTCTAAATCTCTTCAAGATATCTAATGTATACTGCCCTTGATTAAGTATAATGCTATTAGATTTTTGTCATACTTCAAGTCCTAGGAAGTAATGAAGGAGTTCCAAATCTTTCATCTTGAATTCTCTAAGTAGATCTTTCTTGCATTGATCTATGAGATGATTGTCACATGTTATTAGTAAATCATCAACATATAGTATCAAAATTACCATATCATCTTTATCCCTTTTATAATATAGATTTGGATCAGCTTCATTTTTGGAGAATCCTAAGCCCATGAGATACTTATCAATTCTTTCATACCAAGCCCTTGGAGCCTGTTTAAGCCCATAGAGAGCTTTCTTGACCCCACAAACAAAAAATTTAGGATCATGAGTTTCAAATCCTCTAGGTTGCTCTAAATATGCCTCTTTTATAATCTTTCCATTTAGGAATGTTATTTTTATATCCATTCGATGTACTTTCTGTCACTTCGATACTGCAATAGCTAGGACTATCCTTACAAAGGTGTGTCTGGAAACAAGAGCAAAGGTTTCTTCATAATCAATCCCTTCTTTCTCAGAGAATCTCCTGACTACAAATTTGGCTTTATATTTTTCAATGCTACCGTCAGTAACATGCTTTATTTTAAATATCCACTTGGAAGAGACAACAAATTTTCCTTCAAATCTAGGAACAATTTCCCAAACATCATTCTTCATAATGGATTGGTATTCTTCTGTCATAGCACCCTTCCAAGCTGTATGTTTAATAACATTTGAAACATTAGTTGGTTCCAATTTAGACAAATCATTCACGTTTGTTGTATAACTAGAAAATATTTTGGGTCTTTTGTTTTCTCTGGTTGTTCTAAATGGTGCAACGAAGTCTTGTGCTTCCTCTGCTATCTTAATGGCCCAAAGTGGTATTTTCTTAGAATTTTGATTTTATTCAAAATTAAGATTTTGAATTTCATCTTCAATTCTTCAATGTTCTCCCTCTGAGACTCGGATTCAATATTTCTTTTAGAACTAGGTAATGGAGAGGGATATTCAAAACTTAGGGCTCTTTTGAATGCTAAATCTTCTTCAAAAATTACATCCCCACTAAGTTCAATATTTTTATGACTAGGTATGAAAATCCTATATGATTTAGCTATTTCACTATACCCTACTAAAATGCCTTTCCTCCTGGAGGGTTCTAACTTAGTTCTCTTTTCTTTTGGAACATGTATATATACTAGGCACCCAAAAATCTTAAGATGACTTATATTGGGTTTAACCTTAGTAAATACTTCTTCAGGAGTTTTATCTCTAAGGTAGGAGTGAGGACTTCTATTTTTAATATAAACAATAGTACAAGAGGCTTCTTCCCAAAGATAATATTCTAGATTTTGATCAAATATCATAGCTCTTGCAACTTCTATAATTGCTCTATTCTTCCTTTTGACTAGCCCATTTTGTTATGGGTTATAAGGAATGATATACTCCCTCTTAATTCTCATTTCTTTACAAAACCTTTTAAACAAATCTAAGGTGTATTCCCCTCCATTATCAGTCCTAAGAGTTTTAATTTTATGTCCTGATAACTTTTCAATTAAGGTTTTAAATTCTTTAAATCTCTTCAAGATTTCTTCTGATTCACATTTTAAGAAGTAAATCCAAGTTTTCCTAGAGAAGTCATCTATAAAAATTATGTAGTACTAGAATCCTCCAAGATAAGGAATAGACATAGGTCCACATAAATATGAGTGGATTAATTCTAAAACATTGTTATTTCTCCTGGTGCTATCATGAAATGGACTTTTCGTGTTCTTACCCAGAGCACATCTTTGCATATGCTTGAGTGATCTTTATTCAATTTGGGTAAACCAGTAACCATCTTCTTCATAGTTAATAAGGTTTTTAAATTTAGATGTCCTAACCTTCTATTTCATATATATATTTTTTATTAGAAGCTTCATGAATTAAGGCTCGAATAGGTCAACTAGGTTCTGAATTTAATTCATACAAATACCCTTTTCTTAGACCAATCAATTTTTCTTCTTAAATGAGGAGTTCTTAGCCCAGGTTATCACTTTACCTTCCATGAATGCAACATTATGTCCATCTTCTTCAAGTGTTCTAATTGAGATTGGATTCCTTTTTATTCTCAGTGTTAGTAAACAGATTTTTCCTTCAACAAGAAATGAAAATAATGACCCAATATGCCCAAAAAGAAGAACAAAAGTACTAAGAGTTGGATCAATTATCATTGATTGATAACTATCCTCTGAATTAAGAGGTACAAGTCCCTCATTTACAAATTTTCAATGAATTTAAATAATAAGATGTACCTTTAACCAGGAGGTACTTAAGGGTTTTCAAACATTCATTCATAGACATGAAATGAATGTGATTTCAAGATTTATAAACCATGTAGAAGAAGAAAGACAAACAAGTAGCCACAAGACTACCTAGCCAATATTTCTTATTACAGGGAAAATGAAAGAAATATTTCTTCGTTTTACAAACATTAAATGATGTTGCAAAGAATGTATCTTAAATATGACAAAACTGACTATATGATCAGCATTTTGCCTAAGAAATTCATACCTAGACTCCAAAATCTGACATATAATGTTCCTACATCACAAATACATAACAAAATAACCATAGAATTACCCTATTCTTGTAAATCAAATCAAAATACAACAAAAAAATAATTCTCTACTTTCCCTGTTACAAATAGTAAATCGTCTTCTCCCTATAGCAGCTATAGAACTTGCAGACTGGAAAGAACCCCTTCTCTGGTTTTTGTTTGCATATTTAAATCCTTCAATTAGTTTCTTTTTAGTTATAGAATAACTACATTTTAAAAATAGTTATGAAGTGGTTGCCACCGAATCTATTGCTGTTTGCAGACAAAATAAGAGATTGCTGGCCCTTTTGATACACGTCCACACAGTCACGTGTAACTTTTGAATGCAATCAAATAATGGTAATAATTTCAATGAGATCTTAGGAAATTAGGTTTTTAAAAACATATCCAAAACTGAGCACAATCCAATGGTTGGATAAAAAGTTATTGCCTTCGAACTGAGACTTATTTTTCAGTCTTTAGAAAATCTATCATTATAAATTGCTGATTAAATCCTTTGTGCATAGTTATTTATAACTTTTGATTCCCATCATATTTTCCCAATTGCTATAGTGAAGATACAGGGAATTAACCTCACAGAAACATATCCAAAAATGGGCCAAATCCAACAGTACAATCAAAAGTTATGGCTCTCACACCGAGACCTATTTTTTAGCCTACTAATTTTTTGAACATATTAGATTTTAATTTATGCAAGTTGGTTGACATGGCCAGGAAAGGAAATAAAATGTTTTGGATCCAATTTTGAATTGAAAATAATATATGGATAATGTTTGTATCCATTTCCTTCTGAGCTGCCAGTTAGGCAGTGTGAGTTGCCAGCTATCTTTTATCATGGCATGGAATGTATATGCTACTCCATCATACATGACAGTTTTGGACTTCACATAAAACCTCTTCGAAAGTTCAAGTCTGATAATCATTAAAAGAATTTACCTTGAAATTGGATCTGACCTTAGTCTTAAACTTTGATCTATTGATTTTCTAAACTTGCGTTTCATAGCATGGCAAGGTGGAGCTCAAACTTGAAGTTGAAGTTGAACTTTGAAACTTTTAGTTCAACTTCAAGTTCAACTTAAACTCAGGGTGGTGCATCTTTAATTTTTTTTGAAATCTTTTCAACTTTTTCAAAAGTTCAAGTTTGATGATCTTTAAAGGAATTTACTTGTAGAGAGTTAGTTATTTGACCAAATATTCCATCAGTCAGACCTTTGACTTGTAGTTGAACTTAGGAACATTCAAATTCAAGTTCAAGTTTCACATATTACTGACCAAAATACTATCATCATAAAGACATCGACCTTTTTATGACATTAGACAGAACTTGAACTTGAAGTTGAACTTAAGAAACTTCAACTTCAACTTTTTCTTGGACGAAATAATTGGCCTTAAGAGAAAACAATAATATAAGTATAACTATTGCCTCTGACTAGGGATGTGGATTGTGAGGGACATAAAGAATCCAGTAGTCTCTAGTAAAATACCAGTGCTTATCCACTGAGCAAATAGAGTCACCAAGAAGAGAAAACTAGGAGATACTTGTAGAGAGGGTGGAGGGGAGCAAAACAAAGCCAACTAACCAAAGAAAACTCAAAACTACCAACAAACACTTAGCTTGAACATTATTCAAACTAACACTACACATACCCAAAACATATATACAAGGTATATACAAAGGTAGGAAGGAAACCTACCAAAGGAAATAAAAGAAATAAAGAGAATCATGTGAATCCATTTACTAGCTGCGAGAAGTAGGAGCCTTTTCACATCAGAAAACCAGGCCTCAATGGAGCAACTCCACGCCATTGCCATCTAATGACTTCTTCAATGCCAAATCTCAAGCTAAAAGCACACATGAATATGTTAACCAAAAACTTCTTCCCAAACAACCATAACTCATCATAGCACTCTTTTTTATCCAAGAAATGATCTTCCACATTGATCAGATCAGATTTCATTTCAAACTAAAAAAAATGAAGAGTAGAAGCCTCATCAAGAAGTGGTGTACAATGTCTGAAAATGCTGTCCTCAAGAGTCACCCTTTGCATATGACTTTTAGTGTCATGATCAATTTTCAGGCAAAGAGATGCCTACAAAGAATTAAATTACCATCAAACAGATTAACTTGAGAGAGGTCTTTTGGCTAAAGAGACAATAAGAACTTACCTATGATCTCTTCTTCTTGAGTAAGGAGGTTTCCTCTCCATGTTTCATCTAGGTAATCTATGGGTTGAATATTAACTTCAGCACCCCTTTCTTCAAGTAGAGTTTTAGCATTAGAAGGAAGCTTTTCTAAAAGTACTCTCACTTTGTCATTATTATAGAATTTGCCCGCAAAGGACTGAAATAAATTACCAGACAAACTCATGTAGCCTATTTGTTTTATGTTCATACTTTGACTATCCAAAGAGGGATCTTCTCGCCCCTTCCTTGTAAATGAGAGTATCACCCAATGTCTCAACTGAGTGGTCAATTGGTTGGGAACTAGCTCCAACCTTTCTTCCTTCCATCAGAATTTCAACATTTTCTGAAATGGAAGAAGTGAACAGATTTTCACCATTTACTGATGAAGCTTGAGGCTGAAATAGAGAATTTTCTTTTACAACAATATTCTCACAAAACCCGATTGGTAAGAATATTGGATTGAGTTCACTCCAAATGACTTTACTTTCTACATTTTCAAAATTTTCTTCACTCATTTTTGTTGCTATTGTATTTAGTTGAAATTGGATTGCCTCTACTGGAAGTGCAAGATGATCATCTTCTTGAAAATCGCCTAACTTAGAGGTGTACAGTTCTATCTTCATTCCAACATTCTTATCATTTAGGAAGGAAGTCTCATGTTGAAACTTATCATTTCCAAATTCAGCTAGTGATGGGCTTTCATGCAATTGATTATCACCAAGTTCCTCCTCGATGGAAAACCCAGCAAAGCAAGTCATCATATCAAGTGATCGAGGAAGATGCTAATCATTATTTTCAGCATGCAAACCAGATTCTTCTACCATATTCAAAGAATCATTTTGAGCAGGTGCAGCTTCATGACAATCTTCATCACTGTACTCAACATGTAGATGATATGATCCAACCATATCATAGTGGTTGCTTTCAATCACAAGAGTTACTAGAAAATCTCCTTCTTGGAAAACTGTGAAATTTTGACAAGAAGAGACAAGAGGTGCTGATTTTACTTTCTTTTTTAAAATGAGCTTCTTCTTAGAAGGCTCAACCTTCAGATAATGTTGCTATCCACCAAGGTAGTTTTTCATTTGAGGAGTCCGTGTAGATTTTAGGCCACTAAGAATCAAGTCATCATCCAACTTGATTGCCTCCTTTTGAGCATCGACCAAACTTTGCACTACAAGACACCTTAACCCAAAATGAACTTCAACCTCCATTGCAGTAGTGAAGATGCATAACTGATTGATTTCATTAGGTTGATGAGCTATAGGGATTTTACCAACACTCCGGTTGAATCTGTCAACAAACTCCCTTACAGATTCATCCTCTTTTATCCAAATTTGGAAAAGATCTATCAATAATTGATAGGCATCAATGGTGAGCTGAAACCTCTCAAGGAACTTTTCCCTAAGACTATCCCAAGTGGTGATACATCTGGCTGGTACATTCTGAAACCATTCTGCGACATTTCCCACAAGACTTTGAACAAACAACCTGATGAACACATTCTCTTCCTGCACACCAAGAACATCACAAGCAATAATGACTTCTTTGATGTGATCATTTGGATCCTGAGTCTTATCTCCAAAAAACTTGGGAAGGTATTCCCATCATCTTTTAAGCAGGGTTGAATACTGGACCAAGGCAAATGGTTCAATCCGAGCCCCCATGGCTAAGTGGCAACCAAAACCATAATACACATTGGAACTCCAAAATCAAAGATTCAATAGGTTTGAAATACAAAGCTGCCAACCTCTATCCTTAGGGAGGTACCTTAAGATATCTAAGCAAAAAAAGCACTAGAACTTCGCTTTCTTTCCCCAGCGAAGTTGCCAAAAAAATTTTAGTAAACATATTTGTCCTTCAACAAGAAATGTAAACAATGATCCAATATACCCAAAAAAAGAACAAAAGTACTAATAGTTGGATCAGTTATCATTGATTGATAACTATCCTCTAAATTAAGAGGTACAACTCCCTCATTTATAGATTTGCAATGAATTTAAATAATAAGATGTACCTTTAACCTAAAGGTACTTAAGGGTTTTCAGACATTCATTCACAGACATGAAATGAATGTGATTTCAAGATTTATAAATTGTGTAGAAGAAGAAAGACAAATAAGCAACCACAAGACTACCTGGGCAATCTTTCTTATTACAGAGAAAATGGAAGACATATTTCTTCATTTTACAAACAATAAATGATGTTGCAAGAAATGTATCTTAGATATGAAAAAACTGACTATATAATCAACATTTTGCCTAAGAAATTCATACCTAGACTCCAAAATTTGACATATAAAGTTCCTACATCACAAATACATAACAACATAGCCATAGGATTACCCTATTCCTACAAATCAAATCAAAATACAACAAAACAAAATTAATGTTTGCTTTCCCTATTACAAATAGTAAATTGTCTTCTCTCTATAGCAGCTATAACTTACAGACTAGAAAGAAGAACCTCTTCTTTGGCTTTCTTTTTCATATTTAACTCCTCCAATCAGTTTCTTTTTAGTTATAGAATAACTAATTTTTGAAAATAGTTATGAAGTTGTTGCCACCAAATCTATTGCTGTCTGTAGACAAAATAAGAGATTGCTGGCCTTCTTGATACACTTCCACACAGTCACGTGTAAATTTTGAATATGATCAAATAATGCTAATTGTGTTGGTGAGATCTTAGAAAATTAGGTTTTTAAAAATATATCCAAAACTGAGCACAATCCAATAGTTGGATAAAAAGTTATTACCCCTGAACTGAGACTTATTTTTCAGTCTTCAAAAAATCTATCATTATAAGTTGCTGATTAAATCCTTTGTGCATAGTCATTTATAACTTTCGACGCCAATCATAATTTCCCAATCACTCTAGTGAAGATATGGGGAATTAGCCTCACAAAAACATATCCAAAAATGGGCCAAATCCAACGGTGCAATCAAAAGTTATGGCTCTCACATGGAAACCTATTTTTCAGCCTACTAATTTTTTGAACATATCAAATTTTAATTTATGCAAGTTGGTTGACATAGCCAAGAAAGGAAATAAAATGTTTTGGGTCCAATGTCGAACTGAAAATGATATGTGGATAATGTTTGTATCTAAACATAACTGGTAAATTGGTAATCCATTTCCTTTTGAGCTACCAACTAGGCACTGTGAATTGCCAACTATCTTTTATCATGGCATGTAATGTATATGTTGCTCCATCATACATGACAGTTTTGGACTTCACATAAAACATCTTCGAAAGTTCAAGTTTGATGATCATTAAAAGAATTTACCTTGAAATTGGATCTGACCTTAGTCTTAAACTTTGAGCTACCGATTTTTTGAACTTGCATTTCATAGCATGGCAAGGTGGAACTTGAACTTGAAGTCGAAGTTGAACTTTGAAACTTTTAGTTCAACTTAAACTCAGGGTGCTGCATCTTTAATTTTTTTTGAAAATCTTTTTAACTTTTTCAAAAGTTCAGGTCTGATGATCTTTAAAAGAATTTACCTATAGAGAGTTAGTTATTTGACCAAAATATTCCATCAGTCAGACCTTCGACTTGAAGTTGAACTTAGGAACATTCAAATTCAAGTTTAAGTTTCACATATTACTGACCATAATACTATCATCATAAAGATCGTGACCTTTTTATGACATTAGATAGAACTTGAACTTGAAGTTGAACTTAGGGAACTTCAACTTTTTCTTGGATGAAATAATTGGCCTTAAGAGAAAAGAATAATATAAGTGTAACACCTGGTACATAGAGTACTCCTTTGAGAAGAAGAGAACTACCCGACTTTAGTTTCAAGGTGCAATTTCCAATTCCTTTGACATAATGTGTTGAATTATCACCAATGGTGACATCACCATTAAATTTTTCTGATATAGAGTCTAGTGTTTCTTTGTATCCTATAATATGTCGAGATGATCCACTATCAATCACCCATGCTTTACTTGAGACTTCATTTGATAATGTCAAATACAATACACAATTCTTAGGATCATAGTTCTCTTCTTCCATAGTAATGTTAGTATAGTTTACTTGTTTAGAATTCTCAAGGCAATTAGATCTGTAGTGTCCAAACTTTTCAAATTTGAAGTATTTTATTTTTGATAGATCTTTCTTAGGTTTATCATTCTTTTGATTACCCTTTTTTTTCTTGCCTTTATAGGAATTTGTGTTAAGAACATGAAGTTCTTCATCTTATGTTTTCAACTTTCTCCCTTTCTTAAGTTTTATGGATTCTTCCTTTAAGTCTATTGAAGTCAGGAAGGTTGTCTCTAGCACTTAATCCTTGTGCAAATGTTTCCCATGAATCTAGTAATCCATCTATAGCTATTAGTGTTAGTTCCATGTCATTAATTATGGTTCCTACACTTGCAAGTTCATCTCTTAGACTAGCAACCCTTAGGAAGTAAGAATTCTTCAATTGTCCCTTCTTTATTTGTATATGATTAAGTTGCCTTTTTAGTGCAAGAACTCTAGTTGCATTGTTAACTTCATATACATTTTATAATGCTTTCATCATATCAAATGTTGTTTGATGTTTTGTTAGCATGGGTACTTTTTCATTTTTCACTCCATCTAATATAATCTGTATGGCTTTCCTATTCCCTTTACTCTATATGGTTTTATGAGGTTAAGCAATAGGTTATTTGGATGCTAAATCAACAAATTGTTTTACATCATTTTCTTCAAGAATCACCATGATTCTAAATTTCCAAGCCTCAAAATGTTATTTCCCATCAAACCTGTCCTCAAGTTTGATTGTGTATGCCATTGAAGATAGAAGAGTGATGCTAGATATATATCAAGTCTAATCATTTAATTTGTAGAGCTCAGGTTTGACTACCAGAGCTTTGATACCATGTAAAGCTTTGTAAAGTCTATAATATATTAGAGTTAGTTTATGCCTTATTCTTATACTTCAAAGTATAATTTTCAATGTTCAAACTTGTATGAGTTAATACTTATAATTCTAGAGATATTTTTTGTAACTGCGAATTGTCTAGAGGGAAGAGTTGATCAAGGAGCAGATTCTAATTGTTTGTGTGTCCTTAACCTTCAACCACACCCTACATAATTATAGAACCAAGGGGCATGTCCTTACAAAGGAAACATCCCTTCCAAAGTCAAAATAAAACCTTCTCCTAAAGGTCGACGACTTTTCAAGAAGAATAGTTTAGTTCCCAAACTAATCAAGGAGATTAGTTAGTTATAAAATAGTTACTTTAGGATTGGAGTTGATCCCTATTAGGAGGATAAGACCATATAAATAGACTTTAGTAAGGATTAAGCAAGAACATATCAATACGATTTGCAATCAAATCAGTATGTTATAAAGTTATGGAATTAACAGAACCAAGGTTCAAAGAGGTTCAAAAGAATTGCACAAGAATTTCACAAGTATTTCTCAACTAGGTTCAACTTTTTTGCTAAGCTAAAATAATATCTTGGGGGGGACCACACATGACTTAAAAGGAAAATTTTGACAAGCAAAGAGAAAAACAAAGGATTAATCATGGAAACTCAATAACTAGGGATAAAAAATGTATTTATCTAAAATCCATTATCATTTGATCATTATTTTGATTCTTATTTGATCATCTCTCACCTCTCTTGTGCTTCTAGATCTTGGCATTGCATTATTTCCTTAGGCAAATTCTTACAATTACAAATAGGCTAGAAGTTGCAAGTTGTGTCATAAGACAAACCAAAATGAGATTAGGGAAGGAGTTTCACTCCTTATCTTAGGGATAATGAAGATTCTCTCATGGAACATTAGGGGTTGTATTTCCCCTGACAAAGTACATTTGATTAAGCGATGTCTTGAGCAAAATACACTAGAATTTTTTATATTAAAAGAATCTAAGTTAAGTGGATATGATGTGATTAGGTTTAGTAAACATTTTCATAGTTGACAATGTTCTTTTGTTGATGTGCAAGGCCCCTCAAGAGGACTAGGTTTGCTTTGGAATTATGTTGTTATTTACCTCTCAACAATAGCCTCTGGTGATTCCTGGCAATTGGCTTTTGTTATTCTAAAAAAAATTAATGTTGGTTTTGATCTCTACAATGTGTATAGCCCTACTAACTCAAGGGGTCTTCTTAGTGTATGGGAACAAATTTCCAACACTTTTATTCTGTACTTTGGCAACTCCTCAATCATTGGAGGAGATTTAACTCTATCCTCTACATGTTAGACAAATTGGAGGGATCAAGGTGGCAAAGTTCGAAGCAAAGGAACTTTTATGACTTTTTTAATTAGAATAATTTTGTTGAGATTCACTTTCAAACATGAGGATTTCACTTGGTTAAACATAAGGTGGAGCTTCTCAAAAATTGCATAATAGTTGGGCATGTTTTTGACTACTAGGAATTAAGCATCTCTTCCCTAGGACATGTCTACTGACATTGCTGGTCCCAATCGGTACTGAGAGGGGGGATGAATTAGTACCAACTATAAAACCAGTTACAACCTTCACCACTCCAAACAAACTAAGTAATAACAACTTAATGACTAAATCAATGATAAAGACAATGAAATAGAAGCTTATAAACTCATATACAAAAGAATTCATGAAAATGACACAATGATTTATACATAGAAACCCTCGATTAGAGGATGAAAACCACGATGGGGATAATATACCCA